>LOND01003113.1:0-16396 GCA_014220965.1 Paragonimus kellicotti | reverse complement strand
TAGTGGTAGCAAAAACAAAAAAAAATTGTTTTTTTTTTATATTTTTTTGGCAATTTTTGAAAAAAATTTAGTCGAAAAGTAGTTTATAACTGGACTAGGAACTAACTTGGTGACCATACTAGGGAAAGGTTCGATTGTAGCATGTTTTGCCTATCCACTTTGTGCACAGCGGATGAAGCTATCCCGCATATATTGCAGGACAGCCGATACAGTATTGGACTGGGGATACTGCCACACATCTAGATGTGTATAAGAGAAAACGTAAAACTTTCAACCGAAGCCTCCGGCTCAAATGCTTTACTGTAAAGCAATGGGCAAGTGATTGTACATTCGAAGTGCCACCGTTTTCTCCAGAGTTAGGAGACCACCTACTTCCAAACCCTAACCCGGAGAACCATGAGGTTCTAGCCTCACATATCACCAGCTGTTAGCTCACTTACCATGTATGACTGTCTCTGTAACCTGCAGAGAGATTATCAGGGTGCACAAACTCTCACACTGCATCAAGTTCCGTGCCTTTCAAAGTTTAAGGTGTCTCGATATCACTTTCGCGTGCATCAGTATCAATTTGAGATGTCCCAGGGAGGTTAGGTAGGTTTCAATGCCGAACAGGGTCGCACGGCTAGTACGCCCATGGGTAGGCTTAAAAACACAAAAAATTGATCGGATCTTACAAAATGAGAGGACTCGGTCCCGTCAGGTTCACAGAGTAAATGGAATTAGCTTGCACGGACGAAGTTACACGGGACGTATTTAACTGACATTGAGACACGTGAAAGTGATGTCGATACACTTTAAGCTGAAAAAGCTATAGTCTATTCTCTCCTGCAAGCGAAAGATCGAGCCACAAGTGGTTGCAAGGCGGATTTTTTGAAGCTTACACTATCATGCCTCACTAACCTTCCTTACTTCACGGGACAGTACCATTTACGTCATTTGATCTGGTCGCCAGCCATATTTGCAAATGTGTCCAACTGGATGTCACATAGGCCATTACGATCCTAACACATGGTTCCCACTTACTAAAAACCACTTTCGTTTCTAACCGCAAAGTAAACACACTATTCCACCAGTAATACTGAAATCCGTGAGCGTTTCACCTGGAAGCCGTGGGTTGCTACCGTAAATGAGGTCAGCTGAAGTGAAGCTGATATCTTCTTCAGTCGTGTTTCAGATTCCAAATGAAATGAGAGTTAGGTTTTCTGACCAGTTTAGGCCCGATTTCGTAGCGTGGACGGCGACTTTCAGTTGATCGTGAAACGTTCCCTTAAACCACTAGTTGCTGGATAATGGGCTATTGTTCTGAAGTAGTCATGACTGAGTGGTTGTTACACATCGTGAAACAACGTGAATATGAACTGAGAATCTCCGTCAGTATTGATGGGAGCGGTTACGCTGAATAAGGATACCAGAGTTCCCATAAATGCCCGTACGATATTCATGGCAGAGGTACTTCTTATGGACGTTGCTTGCGGCCAGCGTGAGAAACAATCGGTGCAAGTCAACAAATGAGTGAAGCTATTCAAAGATGGAAGTAGGTCCACTATTTTTGAACGTACGTTTTTGAAATGGGCATCTGATGCACTGAAAGCTCCACGTGAAGGGATAGGTTGACAGGTGTACTTGGCTTTGTTAACACCACGTACGATGTTTAACCCATGCATGTTGGTTCTCAGGCATTGCCGGCAAAATGAAACGGTTATTGATAAGTTTACCGATGAAGTAAATGCTAGGACAGAAGGTAAACTGAAACTGCTTGAGCTTTACCGACTGAGTCTTTCTGAACTGAAAGATGACAGTTAACAGTGGAGCTGAGCCCATCTCTTGAGACACACCTGTTGTCCATCGCGTTTTGCTATCGTGGTCAAGATAACATAAACGAATCGTTGCTTAAGTTAGCTGCTTAAGGCACACCAAAGGTCGAACGAAGAACGTGCATAGCTAGCCTAAATGGTAAACTTTCAGACGAGTTAAAACACCGGATAACTGAAGCACTAAACCTTGTCCCATCAACAGTTGGGTGATCGCTAACACGCCGCCTTCATCTAAAATGTAGACTTCGATTTTGCTTCTTTCGGATAACCATTCTGATCGTAATGGGGTAACTGTAGCTTTCCGGAATACTCTAACAAAGTGAAATATTGATATAATACATATACATACATATAGTATACATAATATATAATACTACTGATATATAGTTAGTATATATACGCCATCAAATACAAAATATGGCATACTTTTTATTTAGAAAGGCAACCTCAGTGTGGATTTTAGAAGCTACAGTACATCGACCGTCCAGTACCGCCATTTGTCATCTGGATTCGTATTCCGATAGCTCGACATTACGTGCGCCTATAACTGATCACGGAAACGATGCGGCAATTAAAATGCATGGTCTTGAGACGTTAGGCATACTGCATGTAGATTACTATTCCACCCCATTTCTAGCTTCGGTGAAGAGATACAAAACAATCCCACCGAAAATGAAGCGAGATCTGTTGAACTGTAAACATGCGCAGATGAAACACAGTGTGATTGAAGTGACTGTCTATAAGCGACACCAAAAGTGATTGTTAACCGCGTTTTTTAAACAGGATATTGGGTCAACTCACTTTGAGTTGCAGTATGCCAGTTGCATATCAGTCCATCACGCGAGACACGGCTGCTGACACAGGAACTGCCATGCTCTGTCGTGTTAAAATAAGCTGAATGAGTAGTTGTTTCAAGACCCAGATGCCGGCGTACACCCAGTGAAGTGAAAAAGAAGATGACAATTTATCAGTTTGATTTGAGCGGGTAATTCAAGATCATGAGGAATCGAAACTTACAGGAATCACGGTGACAGAGTGAATGTCACGTTACTCTGATGGTACAGGTTTTGAACGCGAAGAGAACTTCATCTCTTGATTGGCCACCTTAGCGCTGATCCCACTAGAGAAAATTTGTATGACGTTTTCAAATATAACTGTGAGTTATGTTAGCCCCTTCGTCATTTGATATAGTTAGCAGACCACCTCATTTCGTAATTAACAACCACTCCGACCACGATGTTTTTTCTGGGGCAGAACAGTTTGCAACGTGTTCGGTTTAATATTTCGCCTTGCCTTAAATGTCCGTTACTGGTATCGTTTGTTTGCTTTGCTAGTGGTTCTTCTTTGCCCATCTCTGCGCTTATAGTTCCACTATTCATCATTTTCTCACGGAACGCGCATTTCTGAATAAAAGTATAACTGCAATAAGACTGTATTTTGTTGATCGCGAGCTGGCACAACTAAACGTAAACAGACAAGGTCACAGATATATGACAGTTATCTGATCGACTGTAGCGTGGGAAGTTCAGCATTAACACGAAGTGAACCGGGTTAAGCATGTGAGAAAAAGTCTAAGTGATTACAAAAAAAACACTTCATTTGTTACTGGCTAACCAAGGTGCAAGACATGTCGATTTTACCTAGGTGTTTACTCAAAACGTTGCATCCAAATAGTACAAACTACACATTAACGGGAGAATAGATTATGAAACCAACACGTAGTAAAAACGGATTTTTGCACCATTTGACCAATTCTTCTGCGAGTACTTCCTTAATTTTGTCGTCAGTATGTTTCACTGGTCAGTCTTGATCCCGTTCTCTTTTCGGATCACTTGGCCCGAATGTCGATCTCATCGTTCAGAGACGTAAGTGATAACGATGGAAAGTTTATCGGTTGTTCTTTAATGTATACGTCTTTATCTCGTGATACTATCTCAGGTAGTAGGCTAAGTTGGCACCTACACTGTTTGGGTAAAGTGAATTTAGTGTTTTCGATGCATTTTTGCAAGTTCCGATCACCTGCAGATGCATTTAATGATCGAACTGTTTCGTTATTCCTTGTCTAATTGTCTCTCCTGTAAGAAAATAGGCTTTTTAAAGGTCACTGTTTGTTATATCCAGTCATGGATGAAGTAATCAACCAGCTTGCTTGCTCTCAAGAAATTTGGACATCAGTTTACACTCACATAGTATTGCGGCTGTTACGTGGATTGGGTCAAGTATGGGGAGAGATCCTGTAATTGTCTAGCAATTAGTAGGAACAAAGTTCAGTAGGAACATCATTACTGATGCGGTTGTAAAATTCCTAAATTTCATATCGATTCATATACAGAAAGTACGAGAGACTATAGATAGCTCCAGAGCAATGCATACACCATATATTATTCGGATAACTTTGGTCGGTGTGATGGTTAGAGTGGCTAATTACTACTGTGGTTAAGGTGAACAGTCACACTATACTGCTGGTCAGTAATAAGACGGAGGCACGCATTTGGGTGCTAAAATAACCGAGGAAAAATGCAGGAAGAAACACTGAAGTTTACCCTTACATGAAATGGTGTTTCCCACACATTAACTTGGCACTGGCAACTGTGGCATCCCTAAATCAGTATTATATACAAATGCGTGTCTTTGTTTGAAGTGTTGTTGAAGTGCATTTTGTGATGGATGACCAAATCGGAGGCGCGAGTATTCCAACACGTCGGTGGAATACCTCAACCCGGCGGTAAGGTATGTCCAAAATCTCACAGCGATTGGATTGCAGACAAAACGGGTGACCGGACGAACTATCGTACAGCGAGATTGGACCAACAGACGAGAAGTGGCGGGCGAAAAAAACTCGACAGAATGGCGTCAGCCGCACGCACAAACTGAGCAGAAGTGCACACGATGTGCGGTTGGAAACTGCCGGTGTATTGTGCACCGCAATTCCGATTCATAATTGCGAGCGAGCTCGTGGTGTGGGAATCCGCGAGTTGGAGCCGATCGAGCGCCCGGACGACGGTCAACCTACCTATTGGCTGGTCCGCGGACGGTTAATTCACACCCATCCTGTTGACACAAGCTGGCTTCGTCGACCTTTGTTGGTTAGCCTCCTTTGGTCTGCATCCTTGGATCCGCTGGGATGTTTCTATTCTCACTGTTGCACTATTCTTCAGCGAGCTTGGAATATTGAAGTTTGTTTTATTATTTATTCGTTTGGAATGATAATGACACTGTAGAAACTGGTCCAAGCTTGTTTTGATATTTAACATCTGAAACGACTATGCCACATTCGTTTTTTTAAAACTCAATTGCGCTTAGACATTTCTTTGCATACAATCGCACATATTCTCGAGGCAATCTTCTGCTGAATCCACAGTGTTGACGTGTGAACCTGCTTGATCAATTGTTATTCTTAAAGTCGTTCATCTGTTCACTCCGGAACTGTTCGTCAGTTTCCGAACGAGCATCCCCAATGACAGATTTCATTGTACACACAGTTGGTCACGCTTCGCTCTTAATGCCCTGGATTACCTGATTCACACAGTCTTGGTATCTCTAAACAAAGAGCTTAACAGTGTAAAGCTTTACTCTGTGTTACAGTAGCGCTTTCAGTCGCCCCGACAAGGGCGTTTAGTTGAAAAGTTTTGCTGACACTGGTGTACATTTTTTCCAATTACTTCACAGTTAGTTTTCTGAAAAAGTGCAGTCTACTTGCCTAAACAGAAATAGTCGTTCTGTTGATTAGCGTACCTCGAATGTTCTGGAAGGTACTATCCTTTCTCTTTTATTCTTTGATCATTACGCAAACGATTTATCCGTCCTCTCTAATACCTCCTACTGTAACGTGCGGTCGAAACCAGCAAGCGCGCGCACAGGTTGAACTTGAATTGTGTGACGGGGCGTGCTGCTGTGTTGTTGACGTCGCCGTTTTAGTTTCCGTTTGTGTAAGTCGTGTGCATGGCTTACTGGGCCTTTGGCTCATGTTTGTGTATTGTTTCCTTTTACAGGATTGTTGTTGGAACCCCTCCTTCGGAAGAACGCTGTCCCCCGGTGTCTCCACGTTGCCCCAAAGTTGGTCCGTAAGTGCGACGGACAATCAGAGTAGAAACGGCCGGCTTGCATGTTACACTACAAACACTATAATGATGTAGCAGTGGATGATATGCTTCCCAGGGAAAGCTTCTCTTTTCACTACGGCTTTGTGGATCTAGTCAACCGATCTCTCTCTCGATCTCTCTCATCGTTGGCATCACTGGGTGCATCACTCGCCAAAAAACATACAACTCCGGGAAGACATTTGTTGTCATTTCGATAAAGAAAGCCAATCGTGACCTTCATATGTGAAGAAATCAGCTGCCTAGCTGTCACCAGGACATTGTGTTTAGTACGACGGTGATTTTGTTGATCGAACACTAACACCGCCTGATTGTCACGTGACCGTTTCTGAACCTATAGTACATCGAACTGCTTAAAAGTGATGAACACTGTGCGAAGGTCTGTTACTTAGATCAGCTGATTCTGCAGCGTTGAGGCAGCCCTAATAAAATAGGTCAGACTGGTTTGGTAACAACCAATGGTCGCTTTTCAGTTGTCCCTAGTGACTTGCTTGTTTCGAAATATTTCGAATTGTCAATTTTTACTTGTTGATTGAACGAACGAACGAAGACTTGAAATAGGCGTATTACCATTTAGGAGGCGCGCAAGCATCTGCGCTTATCAACTGAAAAACAGTGGATGTTGACAGGAAACTACATTTGTCTGAACGTTCTTTTCAAGTGATTCACCGTAACTGTTGAAAATATAGATCCAACTCTTGGTTTGCAAACGGCTTGCAACACTAGTCTGAATAATCCATAGAAATTATGACATGAGAGGTGAAGTGTATAGGAGTACGAGGCGATTGTGCGGTCAATTTCCGCTTTTCTAATAAGCGTCTCAGTTTTCAAAATATTCGTGGGTTTATATATATATATAAATATATATATATATATATATATATATATATATATAAGTGGAGCCTAGCAATTACTAACCAGTACAAAGAAGCGCACATGATTGAGAAGTGTTATACGTAGTCGGACTAAGACATAATTGTAGAAGTGACAGAAAATAAGCAAACATGAGAGAACTCATATACAGTATAATATACGGGATGATTAAAGTACATTACTTAGATGCACGCGGTGTGTGTCGAGGGTATTGAAGAGTCGGGATCATGTATATTGGATGCGGAACTGTGAGGTTGTGATGCAGCTCACGTCCGAGCGCCCGATACACCAGCGTGTCGCTGGGGCTTTCGACCTCTGCGCACTGCGTGTGAAGTGTTTTGTCACGCGTCTGTCAGCTACTGTTTGGGCCTGTTTAGGCAGTCACATGACAGTCCTTTAACGCGCATGAGACTCACTCAGCCCATGTCCGCGTGTGTGCTTGCGTGCGTACGTGTGTACGCGGCAGTGGTAACCACGGTGTCGACAGAAAAGTGTTCGCTGTCTGGGTTGCGTGAAGGTGAGAATCGCGCACTGGAGATTGAATGTGCGACTTGGACCGAGACTGTCGGATCTAACGTTCGTCCATTATTCGCATTGCTGTCGTTCTGTGTGGCCTTGGGCGTTGGCAACAGCGTTGTCACTGCAAAAGGTACTTGACCTGAGTTGTTTGTGGCAAGACAACCCAGCGGTTGGCTGCACACGGTTCGGATTAGCTTGCCGCAGTGACCGAAGTCAAAGGACGCCTGCGCATAACACTCACCGCAAGGTGGCTTGCGCTGCACCACTTGTGGTTTCACTTACGCACCACGTATCCAGTGTAAATCCGAAGGAATAAGACGCGTGAATGAGGCCCCTGTGTCCAGCCGACCAAAGCTGTTATCGGTCTTTTGTCTGGCTGTTCCTCTTTGGCCAATCTGACATGGTTGAACCTGCAAGGACCGAAGTCCTAGTCAGCATAGCCCGCCGGATCAAAACTGCACACAAATCTGGCCATCTCGCCTGCGCATCAGAAAAGGTCACCCATTACAGACGCGTAAAAATACAGAACTAACGGAAGCACAATTTTGCATCGCTGACGTGCATTCATAAACTTGGCGGCAGTGCAGTCCCATTCACTTTGGTGACACGTCATACATAGTGTACATGCACGTTTCCAATGGTCGCTTCTAGTTCCCCATCTTCCTGGTGTTAAGGCCTGCCTTCTGGTTCCCGTGCGTACAAGCGGTGCTACACTACTCACGACTCAAACTGCATGTTATGCAACAGCAGGATGCGTGTGTGTTTGCGACAGGTAAAGCGCATGTTCTTCTGGCTAGGTTTGGGGTGAATAAATGGTTGGGGTTGAGCCATTAGGAATGGTACACAGTAGTGAGCAATTTCGTCACACTATGTATACGACAGTATATACATATGGATACCAGACATCAGTTGAGCGTAATCGTCATTGAAAAGATCGAGCTGATAATTGATCGCAGAAACCATCGATGATGTGCTGAGTGTACTGTAAGCGGTACGTTTACTGACGACCCACTGTGATGGCAGTCAGGGCACACATCTTAATATATGAACCGCACATCTCAGTCGGCTCGTAATCGTGTTCTGCACCGCTTAAGTGGTCGACATTGACTCACCCGAACGGGTAAAATGATCATCACTATGTACATCACAACTGCTGGTCATCGGTCATGGCTACGCTGCGTCTGTTACGCATGAACTCGGAAAGGTAAGGCACCAGTCTTACTGTAAGATGTTCACCCATCCTATCGTTCGAGACGACGGGGTTTCCATACATTTGTGGGGAGTGAATCAGATGGCCACCAGAATCGAAATATAGTTAGCGATCAGCAGGAGGAGAGATGCAGTACCGCGAAACCTCAGTTGTTGTTCCGCACCACTAATACTACTGTAAGCCCAGAACGCAGGTGGCGCAAGGATTTTTTATTCATGAAATTGACACATGAGGCATATGCTCCAACACCACCGGGAACACAAACACACATTTGCATATAACAAAAATCCAGGGGACCAGAGTTTCCAGTGCCACGTTCGTGCATGGGAAATACCATTTTCTGCTGGAATGCACTCCAATGCTCCTTCTTGTATTTTGCCCTCGTTACTGCAGTACTTAAATAAGTGCCCCCGGCGTGACTATATACGTGTAGTATAATGTGATCGCTCATCCTCATTACACTACGGCTCACTGTATCCTACAAAATGTCGAATGTCGTCGTGTCGGTTTGAGCGCGCAGGCAGAAATGAATCATCAGATCCTTTCCCTCTTCTGACTGACATGTTGCCCTTATTTAAATCACATCGAAAATATTGGTGAAGGTAGAGGATTATGACACTGTCTTATTTCAGGAACATCAGTTAAGCTTTGCAAAAAAAAGGTTGGAATATTGTGTGAACTCAAATGTGATCAACGTGGAGATTAGTAGAAATCGTGATAACCACAGAAATGACACAATTAAGTCCAAAAACGAGCAACTTAGCCCAAGTGGCACCTGAAAACCTGTTACTCTTTTTTGAATTTAAGGTTAATTTACATTCGCCCATCTTCGTGTAGTCGATACGGAAAAACCCGAATTTTCTTACCACTGCTCATTCTGTTAATGAGACAGCAAAGTCTTCTCCAGCTTCAATTCGCCCCTCAATCTGACTCCCATCGCATACTTGACGGCAATCCTCCAGCCCCCAAGTTAAGTAATTAATGTCCCGCCCGAGGCCAAACCAATATCCCATCATGGTATATAATATCGTTTCTCTCATGCCATTTTTAGTAAGCTATTATTAATGTAACGATTCGCTCCTAATTATGAACATTACCGAACCATTGTGGAAAATAAGTTATTTCAGAGTTTCGAGAGCATCTATGTTCTCGATCAGATGGTCCGCACCTTGATTGTCAAGTGGCTTGATCGTGTATCGTTTCTGATCCACCCGAATGGATCACATAATCCTAACTACCGCATACACTAAATTATTGCATATATAGTTGCATAGCATATATACTTTATGCGGATGTTAAATGCAGACCATATGGGAAAGGGTCCGTATACCATTTCGAAAATCTCTGTTAACAATCCGTATACACCTCCCATGGGGTTTTTTCCTTTTACCACGATCTACACCACTGATTCCCAGTTCTATATAAAATCTCCTATCACAAATGTTTAATACTGCACGCGGATATACATCGTTGAACCCGGCCAGAAGACAGTATTGGACGATCATTCGTCTCGATCCGCTTTCACTCTACAACGCCAACGTTATACATAACCTTCTCTTTGTGGTATTTGATGCTTATAAACCAGCCAACTGCAACAACAAAATCCCTCAGCTGACACAATACACATTTTGCGTTTGGCCATCGCGATGATTGATCATTGTTTACAAGAACTACATCCGGGTATTATGCAATGTTTTCTGCCCATTAGTATGTTACACATATTTATCACAGTCAGCTGTGTCAAGTTTGGTATTTTGACGTCACGACACTTATACACATACGAACAATTAGATTAGATTTGTTCAACCATAACTGACTTCAGTTTGCCGTAAATCCAGGTGAAATACACGCATTGTAAATTTATCGCAAGGATTGTCCTAAACGGAATCAGAATGGCGCACTGGTTACGCTGTGTTTTCACAACTTGTGTCGTACACTTAGAATCTACAACAAACGGATAGGTGTTTCACACACACTCTCTCTCTACCACACACATTTTAAGGTTCATGCATTATTCATTTCAGACATGGCCTTAACACATAATGGTAATCCAACCTAATGGGTACAAGTGTCCATGTCTGCGTCTGATTGGAGGTTTCCTTGTTATTTATGTGCTTACGAAACCTAACTCCATGAACATCCATGTCTTATTCAGCAACTTTAAAGTTCACAGGCATTACACCGGCGTCATCATAGAGAGTGATAAGAATACAATTGAAGAAACCAATATTGTCGTAAGCAGTTGTTTGCTGAAAGGCGGTTGAAACGGAGAATTTTTTGTTGCAACAACACATGTAGCGCTAATGCAGGGACACATCAGCCTCCTGTTTGCAGAATGTTTTTCGCTTATTGGGCTGTCAATGAAAGTATGTTGAGCCTAATCAATCGGTAGGTCTTCGACATCACAGGTATGGACGTATTGTAAAGGATGACCAGGTCAGAAACGCGATTATGCCAACACTCAGTGGAATATCTCGATGCGACAATGAACTATAATCAAATTTCATAATGGATGAATTGCGAACAACATGAGTGACCGAACGACTCATCACTCAACGAAATCTCTGTCAACGGCTGAGAAATGGCAAGCAATGATCTACGACAGCGTCAGCCAAGCGCACACAGCCACGCAGAAGTGTACACGACGTTTAAATGGAGACCTCGCTGCATTGCGGGTTTGAATTCCGGTTCGTAAACGCAAACGACCGCGTGACGTACGAACGTGTGAATTTCACGGTAAAGATCTTGTCTCAAACAACTTTCCGCCGCGATATGATCTTGGCCAAGTCGCAATGTGATGATACAGTTCAAACTGCCACTCTTACTATGGTTTGGAATTAGGCACTTGTAATACGACACCGAAGAACTCTATACCCGAAGTAGAAAAAGTCTATTCTGTTTAGACCATGTGAATATCGCGCACAGATGTCCTGCTGCATAGGAACATTTCATTCGAGTGATCATTACATTTTTTACAGAATGGTGTAACGTGCACAATGGAGGAAGTTATTTCTTGTTCAAGAACGTTTGACGAATTGTTGTACTTTCAGTAGGCTCTACAAAATTCGTTCTTTCCAATGAATAATAATCTATCTTCATGTGACTCATCAGAAAAGTCGTATAATGGTTGAAAGAACAGCATCGGAGTAGACTGCAAGGATGTATGCGAAAACACTTACGTTGTTAGATGAAAAGTGTAGTTAGTTAGAGTTCATACTTTGCGAACTCAGAAGCGACATGCGTATAGCTGTCGTTCTCTGTTCACCGTACCGTGCGCTTACACTGAGTACAAGTCGTCGGCCTTCCAGGTGATTGACCCTTGACGTAAATCAGTTATCCGTCGGTTTGACGCCTATCAGGTTGATACAAATCCCCGTCAGTGCTTCTACAGACTGGACATGGTATCCTGCACACGGTTGAGCAGAAAAGAGCAATGGACAGAATTTATTCTGAAGAGGGTAGTTTTTGTTTCTTTACTTTGCTAACAATCCAGCCCACTTTTGGTAATTATTACTGTACTAAAATTTCAATGCAAGATGTTGATAGTCTGGGCAATGTGTTCTAACTTTTGTCCGTCCAACTAAGGACGATTTATCAACGAGGCTACGTCTCAGGCCTTGTAAATTAACCCCCTCATATCAGGATTGTCTGTGACTGACTCATTGCACAACGCATTTGCCAAATGGCCGCTTGAACTTCTGAAACCAGTTTGTGATTAACCAAAGACAACGTATACTTTACTGCATTTGTATACACTACCTTCGTGTATAGCTGATAATAACTGTCACTTATAGTTGTGATAACTGACAGGAGATAAATCTTGAAAACGAACATTAAAGTGAATTAACATCGAGCTATAATCGTTCGAGTGGGCCACTTCGGATGACAGCCATTTTAAGGACCTTATCACCATTCAGGTGTGATCGCAGCACACATTTTTAGCATCTAATGGTTGGTGGCATCCGGTTCATATTAACCTGTCACAATGATCGAAGCCAAAGGAGCGCTTGCGCTTAACCATCACCGCAAGTGGTCTGCGCTGCACCACTTGCGGTTCCACTCACACATCACGTATCCAGTGTAAACCCGAAGAATAGGACCGGTAGATGTATGAGTGAGGCCCTTATGCCCAGTTAATTGAATGGCTAGCACGAAAAGGAAACCCTTATCTCTCGGAAAATAAACAGAGAGAGACTACAATGACAAGATCTAAACTGAGAAGAAAGATATGTAAAATGTAATACAAGAAGCATTTCAGTATACGAGTGAATGTTAGTGCATTCTAGAGAGGATAAGGATGAAAAACAAGATTCAGAGTGGACTACGAAAAGAACAGGCAAACCATTCATCATACAATACACCAACAAAGCTGAAGATAAGAATGGGTAGAAGACCGCAGACACCCAAAGTTTCTGAAAGGAGGAGCAGATTAGTTGTCATACGAACATGTTATCAGTCGATGCAGTGATTAACAGAAATACGTACCTGAGCCTAACGTACTCGTCGTCTCTTCGCCGACGGTGCACTATGAGTACGCTGGTGACCTACTAATCCGAGGCGGCCAGTGCATTCGTAGCTGCACACATCGTAACGCCACATAGTCATGTCACCACGACCTATGGCACCGATGGTTCCTTTGCGTACCGCGCGCTTCCGTTCTCGGCCGCGTAATAACTGCTCGTTGAACTCGCGGACGTTCGTCCGAATCGTATTCCTCCAGACCGTCCGGTTCAACGCTGTCTTCCCAACATCTGAAATCAATTTTACAACGTGAAAGACTCACCTGCACAGCATCCTGGTATCTCCGCTTTTGACCACCAGGATTTCGCTTACCTGATCTCAGTTGTCCATACAGAAGCTGCTTCGGAATACGGTCATCGCCCATCCGACGGACGTGACCCAGCCAACGAAGCTGATTCAGCATCAGCATGGCTTCCATCCGTTCATATCCGCTCGCCGCAGTACCTCAGTGTTCGGAACCATATCCGACCACCGAATACCCAAGATGCGCCTCAGACATTGCACACGAAAGCGGTTCAGATAGCGCACGTTCCGCACGTTCCGTTTCACTGCCGTCCAGCAGTATAGACAGCACCATTAAAAGGTAGACAAATAGCTTGGTGTTCAGCCACAGGCTGTGGTTTCTTCCAAACTCGTCTGTAAAGACGTCCGAAAGCAACACTGGCCTTTGTCACACGAGCTCTCAACTCGCGGTCCACGGACAGATCGATGGAAAACGTGTTACCTGACGGGGAGGAATCCAGTTTCCCGAATAAACCATTTTATTTGTCCTTATGGAGTGCCAACTACTGTTTAAGGTGACCGTCATAGTTGACTCGGTCATGTACCACTTCGACCTTCACGAGCGTTCTCAATCTTTGTGCCAATTTCTGGCACTTCGCCTACACGTCCGTCCTTTAATTGGAACATCACTGTATCTACCTTTGTCTGTCGCCACTTTCTTCCTGACATGATGTTCTGATTGGCCACAAACCCTTTAAATATATGATCTGGTTTGTGACCATGTTGTCCTCGGACTGAGTGACATAGGAAGAGCTCTGTCCGGAGGCCAGTCTTTTTTCTGTGTTTCTGCGTTAGCCTCAGGTGGTTGGGTTGGCCGGGAAGATACGAATTAGTCGTGCATACTCCGTAGTCCGTTGTTCATTATCGTTGACCGTCGTTCCGTTATCTGCCGTTTCATTAACCGTTATTCTGTTGTCTGTTTACGAACCCGTAGGCCGTAGATTCAGTTACAACAATACCCAGATAGCAAAACCTCGCACAGCTGTAAACAACGTCTCCATTAACGCGAATTAGGGGTAAAGATGCACGAAGAGCACCTCCGCCAAGAGAAGGCTGAAGGAAGGAAAACCTCCTAACTGTGTAGATGTACAATCCGAACGTTGATGGCACGGGCGCGAAGGCGGTCACCAGGAGTTGCAGTTATTCTTCACTGTGTGCCAACAATGCGCTGTCATCTGCGAATAGAAGCATGCGCATCGTTGAGGTATGTAACCGGGTTGGGGCGCCGAATCGTCGGATATTCAGCAGGCGCCCATCCGTCCGGTACTCTACCTCAACGCCATCCTCCCCAGAGTCCTGAAAAGCAACTGTTATCATGGCAGTCAAATATAAACTAAATAGAGCTGGGGCTAGCACACAACCCTGCTTCACGCCAGTGACAATGTCAAAATCATCACAAGTCGATCCACACGACTGTACTTTCGCCCTCATACCCACATGCAACAATCTAATCAAATTGACGAACTTACCTGGACATCCAAACTTACCTAGCACTGTCTACAACGCCTCGCGGCTCACGGAATCAAAGGCCTTGATGAAATCCACGAAGAGAGCATACAGGGACTGGTTTGCGTTCCCGGCATTTCTCCTGAATTTGTCGAGCAGCGAACACCAGGTCGATCGTACTCCGACTCGCCCGGAATCCGCATTGCTCCTCAGGAACATTGGTCTCCAAGACTTCCGTATTCAGCCGGTTCAGGAGAATTCTGGCAAGCACCTTGCCTGCGCAGCTCAGCAGACTTATGCCCCGATAGCTGTCAGGGCATTGCTTGCTACCCTTGTGAACGTCGAACCAGTCCGGACGTTTCTGGCATTTGAGACCGATCGTCTCGGTGGCTGCCGTCGTGATCCGTTCCTTGATGAATTGCCACATACCCTCAGGGGTAGTGGATAAAGGCGCGTCGTGCAGACGAGCGGCAACTGCATGCTGGAAAGCAGTCTTCATCTCGTAGTTGTTCAATCGTTTGATATTCACCTTCTGCCGTTGTCCGGAAGATCGACATTAAACAGGCTTACAAACGTGGATAAACAGATTGGTTCTGACCAGCCTATGATCTGTGCTACATTCAGCGCCGCGCATCACTCGCGTGATACGCACTTCACTAATGTCGCGCTGCCGCACAATCACGTAGTCAAGCAAATGGTGATGACCACTTCGTGGATGGGTCCACGTCGTGATGTCGCTCGCATCCAGCTGGAATCGGGTGTTCGTGATAGCCAGCTCGTGAGTAGCACACAGGTGGAGCAGACGATCACCGTTCTCATTGACTGAACCAATGCCGTAGGGTCCGAGACTCCCGGCCAAGCTACTGAGTCGCGCCCGACTCGAGCGTTCAAGTCACCCAGAACAAACAGTCGGTCACTCACTGGTGTCGACCGGATTGTGACGGACAGCTGATCATAGAACTGGTCCTTGTGTATCAGGGTGACACATAGCTAGACCATAAACTAACAAGTGTAGCACACTTACCTCGACCGAGTTGCAGGCGCATGGACAACATTCGAGGGCTGATGCCGTGCGGTTCGCCTATCATCAAAGCATTGATGTGATCAGCGACTGCGAAACAGACACCATGCTCCCGAGCACCGTCTGCCGGGTAACCTATCCAGTAGAAGGTGTACCCTGTCTCTAGCCTGGCTCCAATCAAGGCTGCTACGAATTCCATGATTACGATGACAGTTTTCGTGCGTTGATCAGTGCAGTATGCCCTTCTGGCCGTCCTGTGGAGCTGCATCGATCCATCAGCGTTCTAACATTCCGTTTTCCAAAACAGGGCGTCTGGAGTCATCGGGCTTGTCACAGGTTGGTCTTCGGGTTACTGAAATTTGAGTGGGCATTATGTGCTGGGAGATTCATGTTGGAGGGGCAGTATGAGGGTGAGTGTCTGGCTGTGGCATATTTTCGCCTATCCACCCTATCATATGTAGCAGACAGGACGACCCAGTTTATCCTGCGCGACGACCGATACAGTATGGTATTCGGTTTACGTTGTGATATCGTGTTTTACGTAGGCTGTGGTTACTGTCAGGCCGCCCAGACCTAGACAGGAGAGCTATTAGGGCCTTCAGCCATAGAC
>LOND01003112.1:33138-44978 GCA_014220965.1 Paragonimus kellicotti | reverse complement strand
ATAGACCAATTATTTTTCTGAATCTTTGAAAGGTTTCAGAGGCAACTGTTCAACTGCCGACATTTGGCTGACTTATACACATGAAGATAAACAGTATGGAATGCTAGAATGTTGAGGTGATTAACGTAAGTCGAACATCACTCTCAATTGTACATAGCTTACACAATCCAATTGATTTCAAAACCAGATCTTATTGCAGAGAGAATGTCTGGGCTGCATTGCATTACTCAGAGGCTAATGTGACTGGA
The DNA here is from genome assembly GCA_014220965.1 of Paragonimus kellicotti. Classification (NCBI taxonomy): domain Eukaryota; kingdom Metazoa; phylum Platyhelminthes; class Trematoda; order Plagiorchiida; family Troglotrematidae; genus Paragonimus; species Paragonimus kellicotti. Next base: position 44,730 of record LOND01003112.1, on the reverse strand, counting down.
ACCATGTGTACAATACATTCGTTCAGTCAAATGTGAGATCAATTATGCAGTGGTTAACACGATTATCCTATAGCAATGTCTTTTTCAAACTACAAGTCAAGTTCCGAATGTTTAAATACACACAAATATATCAGAAAACAGTACAAAACAATAAACTTGAACAAGCGTAAGGCTAGGAACAGCGTACGTGATGTTTGGATTCATTTACTCATTGTTTGTGTACGAACATACCTTGTCGGTTAGGCTATGTGATAATGATGCCAGATGGATTTTTGGCTAAACTGAACACATTTGCCGATGCCGTGGTGAACTGGCGTACGTTGCGAAATTGTTCAACGATAACATCACCCGGAATAAAAGTCAGATGAGAGAGGGTTGGCCATTGTAGCCAATACATGTCTCTCCGTCCTGCCGTTTGCCGTCAACAGTGTAGACAACTGAGGAACGTAAGACAGATGGCAGTTATTTGATGGTTATAACTATTTGCCTGCGTTGACTTCGAATTGGATGCATTCAGGCTGACACAGGTAAGCGAAGTCGATACGACAACTATTCTACTGAAGTGACCTTACTCCCACTCATAGCTTGGCTATTCGCTTGCAAGATGTAGGCATCATGATATTTCAACATTTGTGTTTATACATGGTTGTTGACATTCCTTTTTCTCCCTTCACCTTCAACTTAGGGCTTGTATTTACATCCATGATTGTATGGCAGTCGCGCATCCGTGTGAGCAACTAACGTAGCCCTGTCGAGGATGATTACAGTGATCGGTGATTATTGACGAAGTAGCCATCATCAGTATAACTGGAAGATATATTCAGTCTGTTTATCGTTGGTTCAGCAAAATGAATATTGGGTTTGGGTAGGACACGTTCTGATTGAGGAATAACAGAGGAAGTGTAAACGCTGCGTTCGTGCTGCTCCCTGATTGTAAAAGCTCTGGTGGATTCAGTAAGTCATTCGAAGAATACGGTTACTGGACAAGAACCACAACACGTGGCATAACATTCAATTTCGTTCGGCAATTTCGTGCTCTTAGTTAATTACACATCCTTGTGACAAATTATGTTATGGATGAGTCTGGCGAAAACGTCACAGTTTCCATTGCAAATCAACTTTGAAGGTGTGAACCATTCTAAATATACGGGGTTATCCATTATATGTTGTATTCACTGTTAGGTGTTTCAACTTCACTTCAAACCACTGACCTATACGAACGAATCTCGCATCTCACGTAGTACGAGAGCCACGACACAATGATCGACATTGGCTGCATGGAAATTCCGTCTGAACTTCAGTCCGCTCTCTCATAAGGTGACCGGTTTCGTCACTGCGTCATAAACTTTGTATAATTTACGACGAATATATGCCAGTGAAACTCACAACGACACTAGATTACGTGTAGATCTCTGTCTGTCCGGGAAGTTTTGATCATGGAGCCAATGAACGGAGTTCACGTGGCAGTCACTGCTTTCTCTTGCTCGTTCAAATAAACGATTCGATTGATGTTCTAGAATACCGTCACAACATACCCGCAATACAGTCAAACGTACCTCGTTTTGTGAATATTTCGAGATCGAGTCGAGCCACCCCAACCAAGAAGATCGTGTAGCCTTCTCAAATGGCTTTCGTTGGCTCACCGATTTTCTGACTGTAATATTGTAAACAGGGTACTATACAGTAGCGCACCAGTCTCATCTCGTTTTGAGAATTTTAAATACGTTAACGCATTTCTCGTCTGTTAGCGTCCAAGCGTGTCAATTATTGACCTATTGCTATGAGGCCCTAGTAAATCGTTGTGATGAACATCACTTCAGTTTTTCGGGTTTGTTGGCTATAGCAGTTTGTGAACAATGCTGGACAGACTACAACTGCCGGACCGCATGTGCTTAAGTCTGTGTGCGTCCGGCCGAGAATGATGGGCTTATACCATTATCTTTAAGATTTCACATATGATCGTACAGTTAACTTTAATATAGGCTAAATAGCACAGTATTAACAAACGTGATTTTAGAGAGACTTTCAATCCTCAGCCGGAGCAATTCACAACACTAACGTTCAATGCAGTTTATCAATTGTCTCATCAAAAGAAACTCATTTGAAGATTTCAGCTAATCTCATTCTCACTGAAAATTCAAATACTGAAAATAAATACACAATGTTGTTTGACTCAGCGTATTCTAATCATATAATTTTCGTATCTTTATCGTGAGTAAACAAACAAATATGTTAGTCAGAGGGGAAAATTTTTAGAATGGATTTACGCGTGTGTGTCAGACAATAGTGAGACAAACACAGTTCAGAGGAACTTCCAGTTTTCGCAAACAGACTACAGCGTGACAATGTCATCCGTTATTCCGTTGTGCCTTAACTATGTTCAAGCTGTTCAGTGTATCTCATATTCTTCCCCCTCAACTACAACGCGTTCACACTGTAACTTCACTCGTGAATCCCATACATTTTGGCTTTAATTTTGTCGGATGACATTTTGTTCGAATAATACAAACTGACCGGCTGTCTGGCAATTTCAGGCGAATCATATTCTGGTGACTAGCTTAAGCAATACTGTTTCTCTTCATATGAGAATGATGGACTTACGCTGGCACATTCGTAGTTTCGTAATTTCGTCCTTTCCAACGACAATTGGCTTGGCACCGCTTGTGTATAACCTGCATTTCTTCTTCTGAAATGGAGAATTTCGTTTTTGTTTACTCATGAAAATTAAACATGAAATTGAATGATAAAAAGTAACGTCGTGAAGTACTCACTTGTGAGTTGTAGTTGACTGCAATACAGAGGATGTTACGGGTGCAGCTAAGTTGACATATGTTCAAAGTTTGTGCATACAACAATTCAAGGATCTCCAACCTGATGGAATCAGGCACTTGTCCCCATTCATCTTGATCTTTAACGCAAGCAAGTAACTCGTTAGAATTTGACGAACGTAGCAGAATGAACAACAGGTGACATAAAAATATGTGTCTCATCATTCTTAGCAGAAATTCAGTGCAGTGTAAGCAAATATTGTAGGTTATAAAAAATATGTGACAATTTTATATGTGGGGAAGGCGAGCGCCGATTGGTTCGAATGAACTAATTGGGAAAATAGACCAATTATTTTTCTGAATCTTTGAAAGGTTTCAGAGGCAACTGTTCAACTGCCGACATTTGGCTGACTTACACACATGAAGATGAATAGTATGGAAAGCTAGAAGATTAATGTGATTAACGTAAATCAAACATCACTCTCAATTGTACATAGCTTACACAATCCAATTGATTTCAAAACCAGATCTTATTGCAGAGAGAATGTCTGGGCTGCAGTGCATTACTCAGAGGCTAATGTGACTGGAACCATGTGTACATTCCAATTGACTGCGGAAAAATATCTTATCGCCAAGAGAATTGCTCAGAGATTAATGTGACTGGGTTCATGTATATAATTGTTCCGTCTTTTCTAATGTGAGATGAATTCATGCAGTGGTTAACACAATTATTCTATGGCACTGTCTTCGTCAAACACAAGGAATTACATCACGAAGTGTGTGTTTATTGAAAATCGGTCACTTCAAATGCGGGTCGACGAATCGGGATGGTCCAACAGAGGATGTACGCGCAGCGCATCTCGACAAATCAAGTTCCGAATGTTCAAATACACACAAATATATCAGAAAACAGTACAAAACAATAAACTTGAACAAGCGTAAGGCTAGGAACAGCGTACGTGATGTTTGGATTCATTTACTCATTGTTTGTGTACGAACATACCTTGTCGGTTAGGCTATGCGATAATGATGCCAGATGGATTTTTGGCTAAACTGAACACATTTGCCGATGCCGTGGTGAACTGGCGTAACGTTGCGAAATTGTTCAACGATAACATCACCCGGAATAAAAGTCAGATAAGAGAGGGTTGGCCATTGTAGCCAATACATGTCTGTCCATCCTGCCGTTTGCCGTCAACAGTGTAGACAACTGAGGAACGTAAGACAGACGGCAGTTATTTGATGGTTATAACTATTTGCCTGCGTTGACTTCGAATTGGATGCATTCAGGCTGACACAGGTAAGCGAAGTCGATACGACAACTATTCTACTGAAGTGACCTTACTCCCACTCATAGCTTGGCTATTCGCTTGCAAGATGTAGGCATCATGATATTTCAACATTTGTGTTTATACATGGTTGTTGACATTCCTTTTCTCCCCTTCACCTTCAACTTAGGGCGTGTATTTACATCCATGATTGTATGGCAGTCGCGCATCCGTGTGAGCAACTAACGTAGCCCTGTCGAGGATGATTACAGTGATCGGTGATCATTGACGAAGTAGCCATCATCAGTATAACTGGAAGATATATTCAGTCTGTTTATCGTTGGTTCAGCAAAATGAATATTGGGTTTGGGTAGGACACGTTCTGATTGAGGAATAACAGAGGAAGTGTAACGCTGCGTTCGTGCTGATCCCTGATTGTAACAAGCTCTGGTGGATTTAGTAAGTCATTCAGAGAATACGGTTACTGGAACGAGAGATATCGGATACAATTTTGGCATCAGATTTTCACTCGCAACAAAGTGTCGACAAACTGGCATTCTCACAGGATCCTCCTCTGCGTAGTTATGGATACTGTGAGAACCTAGCACAGGTACGAAAATACGTAGGAATGAACTTCAGAATGCATGCGTCCACATTAGTGACGATGAGAGAGGACATGTCTATCACAGAATCAAGTTGTTTGATTCCTGCTCGTTCGCGTTCATGGATGGGAAACCTGTGGACAGTGTTCCATATTGACTACCTGTAATAGCAGGGGACGTTATGATGTGGATTGCTTAAATGTGAACAGTTCGGTAGTTCCGATAGGAAATCCAGTGCAACGTACAAGAGGGACAGAGATCCATGAGATTATAGACAGCTGTCAGTTGCACATAATAATCACTGAAAACTGACACACTCAAGCCGAACAACAAACGGAGGTTCGGTTATGCAGTCCTTCTACACAACAGTCACAATGTGTATCGCTCGATGTGGCCTTGAAAGAGTAAACTTCTAGGGGCATTTCTATGATTACTAATACTTGTCCCAATTTCATCGCACAGCTGACTCAATGACTTTGTATTGTCGAGACTACTACCTAGCAATTGAATATTCATATCATTTCGAGCCTTATGCAGAATTGCATTTGAACGATATAGTTGGGCGATTCAATGCCCTCAGTGTGTGAAGAGAAGGAGATAAACAGAATTGGACGAACGCTTCTGAAATGGTGTGGGTTTCTAGGCGAACGTTTGGTTGATTGCAGGATTCGAGTATAAAGTCGTATAGCCAAGTTTCGGTTGTAAAACTCAGATAGGAATCTTCCATTTCATATACAAGCATCTCATCATCAGTGGTGTTAAATATCAACTGCAATATTTTAAACACAGAATGGACCATATATAGTGGTTAGGACCGTACAACTCTCATGGGCCATAGAGCAGAAGAGAAATAGCAGCTCCAGTTTCGATGATACGCGAGAGCGAGAATACATTGATTCATTAATGAAACATTGAAAAACGAGGTTTTATGGCGTTAGTCGGCTCGAATATTTTTTCATTCCTTTAGCACTAGAGCATTGGACATTGTCCATAATATACTCCACAAGTGTAACATCTGAAATTCAGTTTTGAATACTAGCATTCATCATTCACCGTAGTGAAGTCGTTGTTGTTCAAACCATATTTCCCATTCACCTCACTTTGCATGTATGAGGCGCTAACAGCAAAATCAGCAGTCATATGTACAAACCAAATCACGTTTTATAGTTTTATGTTACATCGTCTGTACGTTCAAATGTCAATACGAAACGGATAAAAGCAAGCTCTGAAAATAAGATAATATTCATTCAAGAATACACTCAGCTTCTGGGGTTCACTGATTCAAAGTTTATCTCAATATTTCAAGGTGTACGAGACGACCAAACTGAAGATTTGATTCACTGAATCAGATTCCGAGAAGCAACCCTCGAAAGCTTTCACGGGTAGGTTTGTGCTAAATGAAGGATCAGAATGAGTATTCGAACAGGACTACATTTATCACCCGATCGTGAATGAAGATCATCTGAAGACCATGAAATCTTAATATTGTTCACGCTGCAGTGAACTCAGTCATGTATAAAAAATATATGCTCAAGACTATGTTCAATAGTTGATTTTATTCAACAACGATTAATTTTACGTTTCATGACAGTTCCACAGGAATAAAGAAAGACGAAGTAAATGGCTGCCGGGAATTTTACATTATACTTTTGCATTCATGAACGGAATTTGATTAGCTTGAAACTCTCTGTTGAGCGATTGAACATGAAGTATTGCGAGCAAATATTTCCGATAATCTATCACCCAGTGAAGTAAAAGGAATCACGTGAACAGCTTGATGTTAAACAAAACCCATTCAATCTCACTTCTGTTCGTGAATACCAATCGGGCATGAATTACGTACACGTCGATCGAGTGAGTTAACTAATGGCCGAGGCAGCTGAAGCAATTTGACAAACTTAGTCCGCCCACGCAATGTCGGGTTACGCAATCCAATGATGATGGTCTATCCCGCGGCCAACTTTGCCCGGCTAACAAATTCTGGTCGATTTGGTGGAACACTATAGGGAACTGTGAATAGTCGATCAGTGTTGGCTTGATGAGTTCCGTCAGCCAGACATGTTACACCGCCCCTCGCGGTTGACTTTCTTTTACCTTCACCGATCCATGCTGGATGATACCGTCTAATACTCATAGACAAATGCCGAGTCGTACAACCGGCCTTTCATAGATAAAAATGTAATAATAGTGTTGAGTTCAGCTAATATCAAGCTTTGCGTGAGTCCACTAACCTGACCATGGAAGCTAACCCATATCGTAACCAATTCGTTTCGTTCATTATGACATTATATTTGTCAAAGAATCGTATCCCTGTTACAGAAACTGCAAGAAATTGGATCAGAAATTTTGGCTTAAAGATCTGTATGTGTAAGATGGCACGCGGTAGAATGTTTCGAATCGCAAAAGGAGTTTTCGAAATGTTGGCAGGATCAGAATTTGGAACATGGTGTTTCACACAACGGGTTTTATTTAACAGCAGTCGAAACGAGAGACACAATGCATCTGTTGATTACACAACTGATAACAAATGTATTGAACACAATGCAGTCAAAACCATAAGTTCATGGTGACGACCTGTCATTGAAAAGAGTGCCTTCGTTGAAACATGACACTAGTACATTTGAAAGAAGTCAGAAACGCCTACGTTGCACGATTTATGTCATGGCAAATTTCGTTGCATCTTCACAATTACTAACTACGGACAGTTGAGTTGTATCAAATCAAAATGAAACCGCAAAGCAAACTGCAATGAAATGCCATTTACCCATTGGTGCACTAGTGAATGCTTGCTGAAGTATAATTTTCTTCCAATCACCTTTGCAATATTAATGCGGTTGTCATTCGTGAATCGATCAGGTCAAACTACTAACAACGTTGATTAGCGCATTATGAATTTCACCAGAGAGGATTTGTAATATAAGCGCCCATCTGGGTTAGACATGCATTAATGAATTACTAACTCAATGATACTGTACATCCTCATATTTGAACATCACCCAAAATTGACCGCAGCTGTCGCATACCCATAGACTATTCACGTTGGCATCTAATGGAATGCAGAAACACTATACTCGAGTCCCGCTCCCATGAAAGCTCGACGGTAGTTCATATCCTTGCCACTGCCGGGACTAAAACTCCGGCCACGCTTCCATGAGCAGGAAACTTTTTTATCTGTGCGTCATTGACCTCGAAATTGGCGCGACCAAGTTATCATATGTGAACGCTCAACCACTTTCGCTTGTGAGTAATGATCAGGTTGCCCGATCGTCTCGAGAGGAGGACAGTTACTGTCTGTTTACTCCAATCGCTGAATCCCCGATTAAGACTTCTCTACAAGTTGGAATCAGTGAACTCGTTGACTCGTTGAGCTTTATTCTGATCATGCATGCGCAGTGGCGGATTTTATATTTTTACAAAGATCGAACATCACCTGTATTTAATCGCAGCTGTCTCATCCCCATAGACCACGCAGTCAACCCCCGTCGAAATGCAGAAGCACTAGACTCAAACTTTCGCTGTTTAGTTCTCGTCAATATTGCATATTCTTGCCACTGACGGGACTAAAACTCCGGCCATGCTTACATGAGCAGGCCAACGGTGTTTATCACTGCGCCGCTCACGTTACACTAGGCACAACCGAATTATCATTTGTGAACGCTAAACCAACTTCGCCTGTGAGTAATGATCAGGTTGCCCGATCCTGTCAACAGGAGACATAGTGGCTGTCTGTGAACTACAATCGATAAGCCCGGTTAGGATTCCTCAGACAGGTCGAAATCTCAGATCTCATTAGACCCGATAGGCGATATTTCAAGTTACAGATGAACAGTCGGGTTCGGTTATTTCTAAATTGAACATCACCCACAATTGATCGCAGCTGTCAAATTCACATAGAAATTCCGGTCGACCTGTTTCGAGACGCTGGATCACCCGATCGCCTCGACAGCAGACACAGTAGTTGTCTGTCAACTCCAATCGACGACCCACCGACTATAAGTTCTCTCCAAGTTGAAATCACAGAAATCGTTTTCTCGTTGAACGTTATTTCGATCACTGATGCGCAGTAGCCGATTATGTTTTTCGATATAAATTGAATAGGACACACAAATGATTGCAGCTGTCGCAATCCCATCAACATTCCAGTCGGCAGCTGAAGAAATGCATGAGCACGAGACTCGCGTTCTGCTCTCATTAAAGCTCGTCAGTAGTGCGCAAGCTTGTGAGTGCAGGGACTGAAACTCCGGCCATGCTTTCTGGAGCTGGCACACATGATTACCACTGCGCCATTGACCTCACATTAAGCGGATTTTGTTTTCGCAAATACATTGAACATCACACACAAATGGTTGCAGCTGTCGCAATCTCATCGACATTCCAGTCGGCCACCAGCGAAATGCAGGTGCACTAGAATTCCGTTTCGATCTCATTAGTGCTCGTCAGTAGTGCGCGACCTTCTCAGTGCCGGGACTAGAACTCCGGCCATGCTTTAATGACCAGTAACCGTATGAATCACTGCGCCATTGACCTCACATCAGGTACGACCAAAATATCATCGCATTTGAACGCTCAACTGCTTCCGCTTGTGAGTAATGGTCAGGTTGCCCGATCGCTTCGATAGGAAACACAGTTACTATCTGGTATTCAAAACCAGTGACATTTCGACAAATACTTTTCTCCAAATTGAAATCACAGCAATAATTTTCATATTGTGTGGCATCCTCATCGCTGACGCCTAGCAGCGAAGTTCTATCCGAAAACTTTGAACACCACATACAGCTGATTGCAGCTGTCAATCCGATCGACATTCCAATCGGCTGCTAGCAAAATGCAGATGCACAAGACTCGAGTTCCGCCTCATTAGAGAATCATCAGTAGTGCATATCCTTGCCACTGCCGGGACTAGAACTCCGGCCATGCTTTCATGAGCAGGCAACCGTGTTTACCACTGCGCCATTGACCTCACATTAGGCACGACCGAATTATCATATGTGAACGCTCAACCACTTTCGCTTGTGAGTAATGATCAGGTTGCCCGATCGCCTCGAGAGGAGACACAGTTACTGTCTGTCAATTCCAATCGATGCCTCTCGACTAGGTCCTCTCTCCAAGATGAAATCACAGAAACCGTTGTCTTGTTCAACGTTATTTCGATCACTGATGCGTAGTAGCCGATTACGTTTTCCCATATAGATTGAACGTAACCAACATTTGATCCCAGGTGTCACCATACTATCGACATGTCAATCGTCCGCTAGCGGAATGCAGAAGCACAATACTCGAATGCTCCTCATATTAGAGCTCGTCAGTAGTGCATATTCTTGTCAGTGCCAGGACTAGAACACCGGCAATGTCTTCTTGAGCGGGCAATCTTGTTCACCACTGCGCCATTGACCTCACATTAGGCACGACCGAATTATCATCGCATGTGAACGCTCAACCACTTTCGCTTGTGAGTAATGATCAGGTTGCCCGATCAACTCGAGAGATGACAGAGTTACTGTCTGTTAACTTCAATCGATGACCTCTCGATGAGGATCTCTGTCCAAATTGAAATGACAGAATTCGTCAACATTTTGAGCCGTGTTTTGATTGCTGATTTTCAGTAGTTGATTTTCTTTCAGCATATAGATTGAACATCACTTACAGTCAGTCGCATCTGTTCTCATTATCGTGGATATTTCAGTCGGGCCCTATCGATTTGCAGAAGCACAAGAATCGAGTTCTGCTCTCATCAGAGCTGTTCAATAGTGAATATCCTGGCCACTGCCAGGACTAGAACTCCGACCGTGTTCCCATGAGCAGAAATCCGTGTTCACCATTGCGACAGTGACCTCACATCAGGCACGCCTGATTTATCATCGCATGTTAACCCTCAAACTCTTTGCTCGCGATTATTGATCATGTTGTCCGATTGCCTCGAGATGAGACAGTTTCGGTTTGTTAACTCCAAACGACGTCCCCTCGACTAGGACTCCTCTCCGAATTGAAATCACGGAGATCATTGACTTTTTGAGTGGTATTTCGATTCACTGCTGGATAGTGAGGGATTGTCTCTCTTTTAAATTGAACATGACTCACAATTGCTCGCAGCTGTCGCATTTCCATAGTGTCTCCGATCTGCCTCCAACGCACCGACCCGATATGGATTCATTCAACACACTGCCAGGATTCCACACTAGTGCATAATCAATCCACTGCTGGTTGATGGTCGATTCGGCAATTGCAAGCTAGGAAATTCACAATTTCACCCGGTTGAATCGATCTCTGTCATTGATCGAACGCCGATTCTGGCCAATTGCCATGCCAAATTTCCCATTACCTCCCGTGAAGAGGATTATGGAGCGTGTTGTGTTGAGGTAGTTTTGGTTAGTTGGATCTGACAATCGCAGCCAGACCCCGATGCTGAATCCCTGCAGTGGAGAGAACAATAAAATTTGGTATATATTGTGTACATTATATCACGCCATGGAAAACACACATTTTGACTGAACTTACTTCTGGACAGAAACTTCTGTTAGTCTTACATCGCCACTGCTGGGGAACATCGAGGCGCAGTCCGCCACCACCTTGCAACTCCACAATTTCTGGATCTTGCAGGAGACTGACTCGAGATGAGTTTCCACGTGAGTACACAGGACCCGGTCTACGGTCATTTGCAGCTGCTGCACTGGCCAGCTGATCGATTGGTGAGTCAATTAACTCTGCACCAAACCAAATGTGTCCCCTGAAGTTGCGCAGTTCCGAAATTCCTAAGAATTCTCGTGGCTTCAGAAACTGATTGAAATAAGCCACTTCGCCAACGGCGAAATGGGCCATCTCCCAACTTGGATTGTTTCGACCGTGAGTGCGTGAATTCTCCCAGTCTGCCATGTAGGGTGTCAACCAGGTTGATTGATTTCTATCGTTTAGGCGACCCAAAACCACGTATGGTTGAGCCAATCTCTGTATGGTTGA
>LOND01003112.1:0-33038 GCA_014220965.1 Paragonimus kellicotti | reverse complement strand
TTCATCGAACGTGTATGTGTGTTCCCTAGTAAATGATTGTTTCTCCTACGGTCATCTTAAAAAAGTCTCTGCATGCTGAGGAAATGGTGAATGGAATGTTGTTCAATTGATTGATCCTTGTGCGGTGAGCTCAATAGATATCCACATTTAATTAAATAATTATCGACTGACTGTATTTGCTCTGTCAGGGCCAGCTTTGCCACACAAAGTCCCGTTGTATTCGCTTACAAATTTTTGTTGTGGTATTCACATACTTGCCGTTTTCCCCTCATACAACTGGTATTTTATTTGTTGTTATGTCCTCGCATACGATCGGTACAGAAACCAATGTGGAACTGGTTGCTAGCGAATGAATAATGAGCTTGGGTTGCTGTTTTTCATTACTACAATCAGTATTGTGTTTGTAATATCTACAGTTAGTCAAGTGTACCGGTATTACGATATGTGTGTTTTGTAATCATTCAACCATAGCTGACGGACACCCATCTTATGTCAAACCAGGATGCAACAAAATCATTAGTCACAATTCAACGATCGAATTTATGAGTTTGCAGATCAAATGAGGCAGGAATACTCTATTTTGAGATTAACAGAGAATAGCAAATAGTACACGGGCACTAATTAAAAATAGCAAACTCATTCAGTTCTACCTGGAAGAACATAGAGTGAAAATTCGATTTAGGCAGGTTGCGCGCGACAAACGACAAAAACCACGAACAGCATAACTGGTGCTACCAACCAACCTGCATTGCTAACATCCATAATATACTCATCTTACACTCGTCAACCGTAAATGAAAACCTATGGGACGAAAGAAATAATCCATTGAACAGTCATGCTCTATTCCAGCAGAAAACATACAAACACGAATAATGAATCTGCCACAACAACGCGTCTTAGTCATTATACACTCAAGTTGACGTTTAAGTTTTTTTGCTAGAGTTACTCATAATGGATGTCGTAGGTTAAATGGAGGGCTTGAAAGGGTCCAATAAATTGCTCAAACCTGCGCTGCTTCAGTTGTGGGTCCTTCGTCTGAGGGAAGTGTGTGGGAAACCGTTTGCCATCGCTAACAGCAATTTGCAAGCGGAGTGTTTTCACAACACAAATCGTGCCAAAACACCTGTATATGCTTAAGCCTGAGGTAGTTCGATTCTATACCTGAGTTTGTCTCAGAGACACTCCGCAGCTTTCAGTAGAAGCAAGTGGCACGGCGAAAAAAGTTTTTGGAATCCCCGGAATTACTTACAGATGAATCGATGCGGTAATCCTTCGTATGTCCTAAACGTGCCTTCTACTAACTTCAATAACTAATAGAACAGAACCCTAATGTTCAATTGAACTCGCCTTAAAGTTCATCTGTTTCTAATGTTCCCAAAGAATTTCATGAAATGATGAACGTACTCCTTCCGATATAGGAAACGAATCCCGTATGGATTGCGGTTTGATTTGCGTGTCGCTTACAGGACATTCCGGATTCCAGATCAATGCTCACTTTGAATGGAAGGTCTATGCAAGTACTGATATAAACAGGATTTATCCCGCAAAAAATATCAGTGTTGGAGTTGACGAATGCCTGAAGGTCCGTCTGGGTGATCCATAAGCCAGTAGATCGAAACAACAAACATTTCAATGAACGACCGGGTAATCTGGTTACGCCGCGTTCCGAAGAATTTTGAAAGTCAACATATTTTGTTGGGCTACCGTCCACGTGAGTTAGCAGTATGTGATATAATATTTGGCAATTTTTGTTCGGTCTTATAACCATATGCAATCAATGGATGATCTCACTTCAAGTATGATTCAAGCAAACATTCCAACGAAACTGATTTGTTCGGTCACACAGATGAATTAATTAAGGCGACGCCAATGGGACGCATAACAGTACGGGCGTGTTAGTCCGTTCTGTGCTTGCAGTTGTTTGAAGTGGTATTAGAAGTGAAACCTCCTCAGTTAGACAATTAGACTGAGTTATCATGAGTACAATGATGTGGAGTATTGATGGTGTATGGTTTCATATTCTTGGCACAGGGTACACAGTTAATAGTGTTGACAGTGCAAATCTCACTAACTTGGATCACCGGATTCTACATTTTCACAAGACAGTTTTTGACTCAAGTCGAGCTCGCTAACTCCGAAGGCCTGGTAAATATTTGTACGCCCGATTGGTGGATCGCTCGGGAACTGGTGTGCCTGACTATGCAAGCTGGCTCATTTCTATCGACCGCACGAAGCCAGTTTCGTTATTTAGCTTGGATCATATATCAAATATTTCTGGTTCCCTTTCGGAAATAGGAAGTGGATCATTATCTAACTACTACTCGGTGGAGCGCGGTTGTTGTTTCACATTTCAAATTGCGGTTCCCGTGAAACTCGTTTAGCTTTCACATGTTCGAATTGACTGCAAGCAACCATTTCCGAAGCAGAGAATACAGAACTGTGAATCTACATGCATTGTACTTTACAGCCTTCTATTGAATGAAGGAATAAATGTCCCGCGATTGGACTCAATTTTTACAAAATTTTGATTCAATGAATACCCGTAGAATAGCCTTTTCTCTCCCGAAGTCCTATAGTCAATAGTGGAAGAACCAACTGAAACATCTAACTGCAATCAATCAACCTCGGCAATTTCCGCGCATAGAATTCCCATCGAATTGAAGGTGTCCGAAGGGCAAATAATTATTTCTATAAAAATCCAGCACAAGCAAGCCTCATTTCCAGACATGGTCGGAATACAGCGACGCAACCCAATTTTTATATGAAGCTCTGCGTATTTGATACAGGTGGGGCATACAATGGAACGAAACAGGCAATTCGTGGAATTTAGGTCCCGGAGCATCCCAGATGACGCCAGTCCACCGTCATATTGCAGGCCGTGGATATGTTCGCATACGAAATGTGGATCAGCAATTTTTTCAGTCAATAGAAAAGAAACAGATTCATTTGTGCCGAACCGGTGATTCAGAACGGGGATTGGCGAAGTGGCATATCCAGTCTGTGGTCCGTCTCCATTTCTTACCGCAAAGCTTTCTCCTTGGCTTTCCATAATCACATCAAATATATTGGCTGAATACTTACAGGACTCCAACGGTTTCGAAGAGGATAGGTTCCTGGTTCTGCCCACGTTTCGTTGTCACGGACAAGAAAAGTGGAATTAACATTGGATTGCTATGGCGCAAGTTACATTGTGAATGATCTCTGTCTCGTTAGATTTGGAGTCCAATGCCCACGAGCTCTGGTGAGGATGGCACATGTGACAACACCGACAGTATTGGTTGCAATCATACGTGGTTTTAGGATCGCGCTTAATTACGATAGAAAATTCAGAATTTTCTAATCCTGGTTTGCCTAGTTCTCTGCAATGGGCAGAATGAGAGTAAATTTCCGCACTCACGGTCGAAACAATCCTAAGTTTGGGGATGGCCCATTCCTTGTTCTTTGGTCTTAGTTGGCTTATTTCGCATTCATTTCTCTGTATGAGCTGACGAAGAAGTGGTCTGTGAAATTATGTGGACTGCGCAACTTTCAAGGTTGTGATCACATTGTTCGGTTTTGGTCTGCTGATTCAGGATTGACCATTACGAGATGCGTGATCAGGTGTTCTTCTATGGTGGAGGCAGCTGCAGAATTGTACCGTAAGACCGGCATCCCTGTTGTTACTGTGCGGTACGTGTGAACGGATCATGCTCTGGTGTGCCATCTCTGCGACTATCCAGATATATAATGCGGAGGTTTTGCGGAGGTGTTTGGTCGGATCTGTGCGCGCCGTTATTGTTTTCCTTCTGTCAGTTATTGCGGAGTGTTAAGGAGCGTGGAACGGAGTAGGAGGCTTTCCTTTTGACGTTTATGGTATATGTATTGTTTCGAATCAAAATATTAGTTGTTTGTGGTTCCTCTATGTTGTCGCTGATATTATAGGTATTATTGTTCGGAAGGTGATTGTTCTAAATGGTTGTATTACGTTGCTCGCTTCTACAATGCAGGGATTTTCTATCATGCGAGGTGCTTGCTGCTGCAGTACTGTGCATGTATCCAACTAAATCCGAGTATAGGCTACTAAACCGATCTATCGGTCTCATAATCCTTCTCGCAAGATGGTAGATGGGATATATTTTTAGCATTTTATCGGCTTCAATTGGCCAAAGTCGCGTTCGATCTATATTGTATCTCTGAGTAGGTGTCTGTGATTTCAAGTCCTGAGTGATTATTTGCGATAACTGGTGCCTAATGCTCTGTAATTGCTCTTTGAATTGATCCATTGTCAACTAGCAGTGGATATTTTGATATGCACTATCTCTCTCAACAACAACAACGAGTTTTTTTTGGTTGTGATTTGTGTTTTTGAGGGGGGGGGGGAGGAGGGACGGGGTGGGGTGTTATAGATGGGTAGGGTGTGGAGTTGTTGTGAGGTGGTGGTTTTGTGGTGTGCGAGTTGGTAATGGAGATAAATTTTGGTGGTGTTGTTTTATTTGTGGTTGTTTGGTAAGTTTTGGTTTGTCTTTTTTGTTGTAGGGAGGAGAGAAGAGAGAGCTAATGGTGCAATTAATCAATCCACTGCTCAGTTGATGGTCGATTCGGCAATTAGCAAGCTAGGAAGTTCAATTTCACTCGGTTGAATCGATCTCTGTATTGATCGAACGCCGCATCTTTGGCCAATTGGTATGCTAAATTTCCCATTACCCTCTGTGAAGAGGATATATGGAGCGTGTTGTGTTTAGGTAGTTTTGGTTAGTTGGATCTGACAGTCGCAGCCAGACCCGATGCTGAATCCCTGCATTGAAGAGAACAATAAAATTTGGTATATATTTTATACATTATATCACGCCATGGAAAAACACATATTTTGACTGAACTTACTTCTGAACAGAAACTTCTGTTAGTCTTACATCGCCACTGCTGGGGAACATCGAGGCGCAGTCCGCCAACACCTTGCAACTCCCAATTTCTGGATTTCGCAGGAGATTGACACGAGATGCGTTTCCACGTGAGTACACAGGACCGGTCTACGGTCATTTGCAGCTGCTGCACTGGCCAACTGATCGATTGGTGAGTCAATTGACTCAGCACCAAACAAATGTGTCCCTGAAGTTGCGCAGTTCCGAAATTCCCAGAATTGCTCGTGGCTTCAGAAATTGATCGAAATAAGCCACTTAGACAAAGGCAGAATGGGCCATCCCCCAACTTGGATTGTTTCGACGTGAGTGCGTGAATTCTCTCATTCTGCATGCAGGATGGCAACCAGGTTGATTGATTTTCTATCGTTTAGGCGACCTAAAACCACGTATGGTTGAACCAATCTGTCGGTGTTGGTCAATGTGCCATCCTCACCAGAGCTCGTGGTTGGACTCCATCTACGAGCAGGATCATTCCAATGTCTTGGCGCCATAGCAATCCAATGTTAATCCACTTTCTTGTCCGTGCAGTAACGTGGGCAGAACCAGGAAACCTATCCTCTTCGAAACCGTTGGAGTCCTGTAAAGTATTCAGCCAATATATTGATGTGATATGAAAAGCACCAAGGGAAAGCTTGCCGGTGAAACTGGAGACGTCACGACTGATAATGCACTCGCCCAATCCCCGCTCCTGAATCACCGGTCGGCAAAATGAATCTGTTTCTCTTCTGACTGACTGAAAAGTCTGATCCACATTCGTAGCGAATACCACGAGCTCTGCAATATGACGTGGATGGGTCATCTGGGTATTCTCCGGACCTTAAATTCCACGAATTGCTGCCGTTCCACCTGTGCCCCGACCTGTATCCAAAACGCGAGCGTTCATTAACAATTTGTGTCGTCGCTGAGTTCGACCATGTTTTGAAATGGCTTGGTGTTGAATTTTCTCATAAGAAAGTAATTATTGCCTCGCGATACCTCAATTCGATTGAAATCTAATGCCCGGCGGAATTGCCGGTTGATCGATGCAGTAGAGTTTCGTTGGTTCTCCTCACTATTGTACTATATTGACTTCTGAGAGAAAAGGTATTCTACGGGTATTCATGGAAAAGAGAATTTGTAAAGAAATAGTCCAATCGGGACGATTTATTCCTCATTTAATAGAGGGCTGTAAAGTGCCAATGCATGTAGGATACAGTGTATTCCTGTTGAAATGGTGCTTGCAAGTCAATTCGAACATGGGAGAGCTAAACGAGTTTCACCGGTGAACCGCAGTTTTGAAATGTGAAACACACACCGCGCTCACCGAGTAGTAGATAATGATCACTTCCTATTTCCCGAAGAGGGACCAGAAATATTTGTATATGATCCAAGCTTAATAACGAAAACCTGGCCCCGCTGCGGTCCGATAGAATGTGCCAGTGCATAGCAGGCACAACAGTTCCCGAGCGATCCACAACGGGCCGTCAAATATTTACCAGCCTTCGGATGTAAGCGAGCTCCGACTTGAGTCAAACTGTCTTGTGAATGTAGAAATCGCGGTGTCCAGTAGTGAGATGCACTTGTCAACATATTGAACTGTGACCCTGTGCGCAAGAATATAAACCATACACCATCAATACTCCACATATTGTACTCATGATAATCAGTCTAATGTCTAACTGAGAGGTCAACTCTAATATCCACTTCAAACAACTGCAAGCACAGAACGGACTAACACGGCGTGTTACTGTTATGCGTCCATTTCGTCGCCTTAATTAATTCATCTGTGTGAATCCGAAACAAATCAGTTCGTTGAATGTTGCTTGAATCATACTTGAAGTTGAGTCATCCATTGATTGCATATGGTTATAAAGACCGAACAAAAATTGAATATTATATCACATACTGCTAGACTCACGTGAGTAGCCCAAAAAATATGTGACTTTCGAAATTCTTCGAAGTGCAGCAACCAGATTACCCGGTCGTTCATTGAAATGTTTGTTGTTTCGATCTACTGGCTTATGGATCACCAGACGGATTCAGCTTCGTCAACTCCAACACTTGAATATTTTTGGGATAAATTTCCTGTTTATTATCAAAGTCACTTGCATAGACGCTTCCATCAAAGTGAGCCATGATTTGGAATTCCGGAAATTGTCTGTAAGCGACAGCGCAAATCAAACCGCAATCCATAACGGGATTCGTTCCTATATTCGGAAGGAGTACGTCACATTTTCCATGAAAATTCTTTGGGAACATTAGTAAACAGATGAACTAAGGCGAGTTCAATTGAACATAGGTTCTGTTCTATTAGTTATGAAGTTAGTAAGAGCACGTTTGACAACCGAAGAGATTCCGATCATCATCTGTAAGTAATTCCGGGGATTCCAAAATTTCGCCGTGCCACTGCTTCTACTGAAAGCTGCGGAGTGTCTCTGAGACAAACTCAGGTATAGAATCGAACTACCTCAGCTTAACATATACAGGTGTTTGGCACGATTATGTGTGTGAAAACACTCCGTTGCAAATTGCTGTTAGCGATGCAAACGGTTTCCACAACACTTCCCTCAAGACAAGGCAACTGAAGTAGCGCAGTTTGAGCAATTTATTGGACCTTTCAGCCCTCCATTTAACCTACGACATCCATATGAAGTAACTCTAGCAAAAAAACTTAACGTCAACTTGAGTGTTATAAGACTTAAGACGGTTGTTGTGGCAGAATTCATTATTCGTGTTTGTATGTTTTCTGCTGGAATAGAGCATGACTGTTCCAATGGATATTTCTTCGTCCCATAGGTTTTCATTACGGTTGACGAGTGTAAGATGAGATATTGGGTTAGCAATCAGGTTGTTGTAGCACCAGTTATGCTTGTTCGTGGTTTTGTCGTGCTTTGTGCGCGCAACCTGCCTAAATCGAATTTCACTCTATGTTTCCAGGTGAACTGAATGAGTTATGTTATTGTTTATAGTGCCGTGTACTATTTGCTATTCTCTGTTAATCTCAAAATAGAGTATTCCTGCTCATTGATCTGCAAACTCATAAATTCGATCGTTGAATGTGACTAATGATTTTGTGCATCCTGTTTGACATAAAGAGATGTGTGTCCGTCAGCCTATGGTTGATGATTACAAACACACATATCGTAAACGGTACACTGTGACTACTGTAAGATATTACAACACAATACTATGTAGTAAGAAAACAGCAACCCAAGCCATTATTCATTCGCTGAGCAACCAGTTCACATTGGTTTCTGTCCGATCGTTGCGAGAATAACAACAAATAAAATACCATTTAATGAGAAAAACGGCAGTAGTGAAATTACCACAACAAAATTGTTAAGCCGAATACACGGACTTGTGTTGCAAGCTGGCCCTGACAGAGCACATACAGTCAGTCGATAAATTATTAATTAAATGTGGATATCTTTGAGCTCACCGCACAGAGATCAATCAATTGAACACATTCCATTCACCATTTTCAGCATGCAGGACTTTTAAGATGACCGTAGAGAACAATCATTACTAGACACACATAACGTCGATGAAAATTGAACAGATGAGTGTGTGGCACAGACGCATTCCTGATCGCCAATTTCCATTCAGATTGAACACATTTAGTTGGCCGTTGCTGAAATGTGACCGTATTTAACTTAACGATAGAGACCTAATAAATCATGCGCGTGAATTCTTTTTCTAAGTCATCTATTTTGATGCTGAGTAGATTTTTGGGTTAGCTAGATGTTTGATGAGTTACTGAACGTGACTTCCGAAAGGAATGTTTTCGAGTATTTCCATTATTTAGTTCGCACAATTACAATGAATACAAATCATCAACTGCAATGAAGTAAACTTGTGAATGAGCGTGGTGGCCACAAAATTGGGATCGGAAATACTTCAGCAAGTGCGAAGTGAGAGGTTAGCAAGATCAGACTCAAGTTGAGATAAAGGCGTGAACTTGTAACAACAGAGTATTTTACATTGCAAACAGAGCTAACAGACAAGTAGAGTGTCACGTATAAGAAAACCCGTGTGCAAATATTTGACGATAATCGAAAAAGTTTCGCGGACGGTAAACACATCGCCGTTTTGTCATATCAATAGGCGAGAGAAGAACGGATTTTAAGGCAAATAAAGCACAAGAATCGCAGATCGCGGAAAAGGACGATACCACAAAAGTTAGAGCAGGTCAGCTCGGAGGATGATGCTGATCAGTTGATTGCATGAGAATGATCACTATGATACGTAGCTTGTGTGGGAAATTCTGCTTTGTCTGTGCCAAAACACTGAAATGACCTAGATGGTTTTGTCCCTCCTTCACACATCCCCTACTTGTTTGGCCATGGATTTTAATTGTGATGCGACAACACAATATAATTATCTCTACAGTCCCACTCTATGATTATGACAGAATTGGAGTGTTGTTCGATGATAGTTCAAATCATGTGAGTTTGTTGGATGCCAAGTTGACGTGTAAACAACCTGCGAAGTCCTGATAGCGTACTCCGAATATAGCACATAGAATGTTGCGATAAGCCTTTGACATTTCCATTGGTTCCATCCGCAGAGGCAACGTCTACCAAAATGAGTTACTTCATACCCGGGACATTATTATGTAGATTATCGTGGAAACTCAAACAGCTGAATCTAACTGAAGTCAATTAGACTCACAAAAACTATGCAAGCCTTCAGATTCAGATTGACTTTCCAGCCAGTTTCATTCGAAACGAATTAGCAGACTTGAGTTTCACGTTTGTGATTGACTTCCATGTGGAACTGAGCCAAATCTCCGACCACTCATCGGTGATCTAGTATATCGAAGGGTGAATTAAATGATATAAGAGGTCTCGATCTGTCTCAGGTGAGCTAATTAGATTATCTCTGATTGAGATTAACAGACGGTAACTGATCCTTATCCGAGATGATTTGGCAATCTGATCATTTCTCAGAAACAGAAGTGCTGGCAATGTGGCAGCTATCAAACCGAGACAGTTCACAATGTCGCATTGTTGTAGGCTTCGAAGACACGGCTGAACTTATTGAGTTACTCACAGTTACGCGCGACCCACTTCAATGATTACAATCTCGCAGCAAGCGATGCTTGTGACATATTAGCTAGCTGATGGTTCACTTCTAATACCCATCGACCCAATGAAGTTATCCAGTTCTGTGTTAGTTATCACTGGTGGGACAATTTCTTGCATCATACATCTCATTGCATAATTACGTTTCAATAATAGTGTTTAACTGAACCACATGTTTCATCCGTCAATACTGTTACCTTGAATCACAATACGTCCGTTTTCTGTTTACTCCAAGCAAATTCGAACACAACTAACGCGATATCTGCCAATCGACGCAGTTTCACATTGATATAGCAATGCGTCGCTATCAACTCTACGTGGCCACCAAGGATTGCTGATAGAAGCTGATTCGGAGAGATTCAGCGATCGACAGTGTACCATAAAATTCAGAAGTTCAGTTGGCTTCTGCCTGTCAACGAAGCCATCCAGCGATTTATAGTCCATCAAGGCATAAATCTTATGCAAATGCACAGGTTTCTCGTTTGATTTGTTGGAGCTTCCAAGAGATTCACCGATTAACAATAAATTAGTGCAATTCTCTCAAGCGATAGGCATACAACATAATATTTCTGAAGTTCACCCGATGAATGGATTATATTCCGTAAATTATTGCAATGATGAGCTTTTTGTTTGGTGGTAAAAGAACGGAATTCCGAAGTGACTAACTCTTACTTATGCATTCCGGTTGGTAAACGTATAACTTTTCAGATTTCGTTGCTTGTTAATTGCTGGGATGAAGCCATCGATCACTTTCTGCATAGAATAGTAGTAGTCGGCTGCGATGTGTAAAAGCCTGTGCGGATAGGATTGCCCAGGAAGTGGAACGAATTCCTCAAGTCACCAAATGGTATTCGGATTTGCATCCGTCCACTATTCCCGGTAGAAAGACTTGCTACTTCGGTGGTGAGTAGGTGAAATTCTGCAAGGTATCTATCAGGAACTAAACTCTATAATCAGGCAACTCCGATTTTTCCTCAGGTTGAGACTTCATTCAGTTATGCCATGGTTGTTGGCGAAAGAATCGAATAAGCATTTTGAACCCGAAATTGTTGCCAACTTTTTTCCAAATGATTGAAATGGGTGCAATTAATGCGAGCGAGAGCCGAACATAAGCTGCCAGAGGTTCAGTTCGATGTGTTTCACAAGAACCAATTCTTCAATTTCACGTTGACACTTGTGAATTCACTCTGGTTTCCGTTCATCTCCAATTTACATAGATACAGTGGAGGTGACTTCATATGACAAGCAAGACTATAAATGAAGGTACACGCCCAATTTCACAAATGCAACTAACGAGTTAATCAAGAACTAACACACGCCGAAGACAAAACACGATTACTACATCACAACTCATCCAACAGCTCCAGTTAATTGATAGTTTCGTAAGGCCAATACCATGGCAACCGACAACATCCGAATTCTGTATGTTGTGCTTTCCTTGACGTTTCGGCCATTTCTCCACTGAACATCCCAGCCACATGTGGACGCATTGAGAGATTTTGAAATATATTCAAAACCAGTATAATTAACACGTCGGACCAATATTCGTTTTGTTACGAGTATCTGGGTTTTCGAAGAAGGAAATGAGAAACCGGTTAACATATTGCATGTTAGCTCAAGTCAATTTTGTTGATGAAATAACCCGAATCCCTATACATACATATATGTACATATATACATATATAAAGATGTACATGTCTCCATACATTAGAGCATGTGACAGGTACGAGGTCCACAGTTTACAATTTGAACTTACCAGGTCTGAGAACCTCTTTTCGACAGTAACCCATGTACCGAACAATATACCGTCGATTATGCATTGCCAGCTCGTGCAAAATTGTCAATTTCCATTTAAAAATTGATATGATGGTTCTGGGAAACAGGAAAACGTGCAGTATCTTTACAGCGTTCGCCTGGTTGGACGGACCTTCTGAGGAAGTAACAGAATGCACCCACTGAAATCTCTGCCGGGTAAATCACTGACAACGTCATCTTTGAAATTCTTCGGAAACTAAGTTTCACTCAGCCCAATCTCGATTATCACGATTACTGACTTTTTTGATCCGATTGCCTTCCCCGTGCAGTCTACATTATGTTGGATCCGGCTAATTAAATGCCGTCAAGCTGGATTCATCACACTATGGACTGTTTCAATCTGACCTCATTCTGGTCGCTTGAAGTCTCGAAAAATGTGCTGAGATAGTTGTCCACACAGACAGTTGTTCTCAGTACAATGACACTGATGTGAGCACTACAACCAACGATCAGCATATAAACTGCGATACTCGAGGTTTTCTTCGCACAGAGATCAAATTCACCTTCTCAACTCACCTGTGAAGTTGAAAATAACGGGTGACAATCGATTTTAGAAATCCTTGTGAGTCTTTGGGATTATGGATCAATATGAAGCTTTTTGTGTCTCAAAAACAATTAGGCTGACTGGCACATTCGTTTTGCAAGCTTTATATCAATGAATCTCGAGTTTGCCTTGGTTAGAACATCGTTTCACTCGCCAGACGGAGTTGTTCGTTGAAATATTCAACCGACAAACTTCGTTCGCTAACAAACACCTTGTGGGTTAATGGTAATCCATTGGCATTAGCCCAATTTTGCTGAACATGTTGGCCACCAGTAATTAGATAAACCCCAAATCAACACCCAGGATTATAATACTTCGACCTAATCCGCGTTCCCTTTGTTTCGCGTTATACATACGTAGTCCTGGTTACTATTGCTTCGCACTGAGAAGACTACATACTTCTATCATCCAGCAATGCCTGTCTCCTTACTGTTATATTCAAAGATTAATGATGGTGAAATTGATCGGTTATCATGATTCACATGTCCGGTTTCACGTAGACTCAGAAGCTAATGCACGAGATAAGGAAGAGACAAAGCACGTTCAGTGTTTATCCACAAATTTCGCCACTGAAACTTCGTTTATTCGTTAGTCGGTTCAATGTTGATGGTAGATTAGTAACCCCGTCGAACGTGTGAATTTTGCATAACAATAAACACATGATGAACCAGAGCCATTCCTGAGTACATGGTGTGAGCATAAATTTAGGGATTTTGACGTCCATTTTGTGAATCGCATGCAAATGACAATCCCGTGAATCCGAATGAAGGAGGGAACAAAGATGGGTTCATGTCCACTAGGCATATTGACGGAGTATTCACAGCCACCAGTGTTGCGGGAACACAAACTAAACAGCTCGTGCAACTGGTTTGCTGCATCCACTAGTTAACAGGTTTCAGTATGAAACAATTCATTTGACATGAAAATTGCACTTCCGATACCGGAAGTGTGTTATCGTGACTGCAAGCATTTACGTCCAACCACGGGGACAGATAGATACGTTTCTCATTCTGAGTGACGGAACAGATGGAACTCTAGTGGCAACTCACAATGCTCAGTTATTTTTCACATGCAGCTACGGCGTAGCCCGGTAAACCACCCTGAATTTTTGAAATCCGATGCTTAGAATACGAGAACATGTTCAGCAAAAGTTTACCAAATCTTCCTTAGCCAACACTGTCATTATTTGCGTTTGTCCCAGACTGCAGCAATATACGATAGTTATAAACAGAAATCAACATAGTTTCGTAAGTTGAGATCAACATTCAGCATGCACGAACTACACCCATTACTCTGTCTCACTGGAAGATAACTGGTTGCCTTTAGAGGCATTGCTCGTTAAACTCGTTCAAGATAGTCATTTGAAAATAATATTTATGTTCACACCGGTAAGTTCTCTCAACTTCAACATGTACTACTGTATCACGCATTTGGGTTTATCTACCTGCAGAAACACGCGAGATGATGTATGGCCCAAATGTCGACCACAGTCAGTAATGGCAACCACAAGTTGAATGTGTGGTGGTTTCGGTGTCTAACAGTAGATGCATGATGCATGATGAAGATGGTTCTTGATAGTTGTAGGAGAAACAACTTATCAGTTCAGCGTAGAATATATTTCATTAGATCAAACTGGAAGTTCTCGAGTATTTAACATGGCATATTGCATCTTTAAAATGTCGGCCACACATAAACTACTTTCTCCGACTCTGTAGTATCCAACTTCACTGATATAATAGTATGCCTCCTAAACTTGACAAATACGACGAAACTATACAACCTCATTTTTCTGTTGATTACCTAGACAACACGAGTGACTTGCTAACTTGGTTCTCCAATAAATGTCCAGTAAAACCACCAGTGTACACTGAACAGATGATTGTCTGGGCAGTCGTGATTAACATTGAATATCTCATCAACGCAGTGTCTTCCAACCTCATGCAAATGGAACCATGATTAGATGCATCTAGTATGGTATTCGGTTGTGAACATATCATTAACACATAAATGTCTGTCGGTAAAAGAACACTGAACAAAGCCAACAATGGTTAGGATATTCAGTAAATTGTCTGTCATCGATTTGTTCCTGAATCACAACGATGAACACAATGACTTACTTCTGCCCGCACAGCTCAATGCCGCCACAATAATGAGACCAAGGCATGGAGCAGGAATATCCGTTTTTAACGGGTTTCGAACCTTCACGGTCGCAACGCACGACACAGTATTCAGCTCAGTGGAAATGTTTCACCAGATTTGGAGTGAGAACATATAAAATTATCGAAAATCGGTTCACTGACAGAGTGTGAGCCAATTGCAGAATCAGTTTTTGTTGCGTGATTGGAGTCAGAAGCACGTTATCGCTCGTGAAACAAAGAGAAGCTGAACTCTCATTGTTCTGTTCTGACAATTCAATTTGAGAATATTCAGAACGAATTGATGGCGGAGGATTATGCTCCCCTAGTAGTGACTTCACATAAGCCACTTCCAATGTTATTCTAGATGTCCATACTTGGACTCAAGAACTGCAGCAAGCACCCAAGTATTCGTACTCACCAGCTGGAGCATGCAGTGAACAGTTTTTCAAATCATGCATGAGCCACGTCTAAATCATTCATTGAGTTAACACAACCGCACTCAAATCCGCACGATTAACACAATCGGTTGTGCAAAGTAGCTATCTTCGGTTTCAATCCACGCTAGCAGAATAAAAACTGATAAACAGGAGAACAGATGCAATATATTTTTTGCAAACGTTATTAACGAAACTAGTGCGATGCATATATTGAAAATGGCGGGACTGCGAGTTGTTAAGACAGTATTTGATGAACGTTTTGGCAACACTAGCTATTCGGATCAGCACGGTTGTTGGTTACAACTAGTGATACCCCACCGTCAAACGTTATTCCCAGTGAACATAGATTGGTCGTATAACAGACGAGAGGTTAAAATTAACTTGCAGTGACAGTTTTCGCAATCGTCATGCAATCGTAGTGACAACACACCGACACAGTTAGCGATTTCTGTGATCTGTTGATCCTGACCATCTGACTGACCATGCGTGAGGTTGGATTACTCCTAACGTTCTCATTCTCGGATCCTTCATTGAATTGATATAGAAATTAGCGGAAACTAATTAGACAGCTTAGTTAGGTTACGTGTTTGTTCATTTTTATACCGACCAAGTAATTCAGATGTCTCTCTTCACAATCATCCGATTGCATGTATGCGAACTTGCAAATAATACCTAGGTGGTCTGACATTGTTTTTGTAATGTTCTAGAAGACAACATCTTGTTTTCCATCGCCATTCTCATTGAAACCAGTTGCTCAACACTAAGTGTCACCACACAAGTAAGTGTAACAGTTTGCATACGATCTAGAAACACCTTGTTTCCTGTGTTCACAGATATGGGCGTGTATTATCCAAACTAATATAAAGTTCGCACTGTGTCAGTGAGGAGTCATGTAAAACTTGGATGACGCTAACAGTATTGTCGTCGTTAGTTCTTGTGGGGTTAGTTGTGAATCTATTGTCAACTGTTTGTGGTAAATCGCTGCTTAATACGTCTCGTTGGGTGTCCCATACCCGATAAACATTCAGACTCCATCGCAGTGTTATTATCTTATCTATCTTCCAATCGTTGTAAGGATAAAAAACGGACTGGATGACAGAAATCGAATTCTGTTGGATTAGTGAATTTGAAATTAACTCTTCAATTTCGCTTCCTGTGAAAATTTACCTGCAAAACGATGCATTCTTCCATTTCGTACCGTTTCTATGGCATATACCTAAGAATTCATCTCGTGGCAAAATTCTGAGGTTTCGTCAACTTCTTCTGTATACGATTCGCACTTGCTGTGTGGCATAATTATACCGGAGATTTCCACGGTAGTATGTAAGTGGCGTTATTGTCAATGAAAGCATGTTATGCCATTCATTCTTGCCCGATGAGGTTCACTCATCACTGGTCAATGACTCCGAAGATTCATCTTTCGTGACCACGTTGTCGCCTCAGCACATGTGTTTCACCAACTGTTAGTAGCATCAGTATATAATGCCTGGATGAGGTCTCGTGATCACCCAAACCGTTGGTTGGAGACCCTATCCGAGATGGAGTGGTCGCAGGCAATGCGAATACGCATACATAAAATTCTAGTTCTTCCATTGTGAGTAACTGCAAAACAGGTGGCATGTTGGATGCAGCTAACTTGACATTTGTTCAAAGATTTTGCACGCAACAAATGCCAGTATCCAACCACGATGAATTCAGGCATTTGACCCCATCCTTCTTGATCTCTAATGCGAGCAATTAGCTAGTTAGAATTCGACAAACGCAGCAGAATGAAGATCAGGTAACACGAAAATGTATCTCATCATTCTCACAATTCTATAGGTGAGAAAGCGACCTGAAATTGGTTCGAGCGTCACAATGTAATGATTGTGAACATTAACCAATCGTTCACCTCAATCTTTGAAAGATTTTGGGAAAATATTCAGCTGCCAACGTTTGTCCAACTCACACACACAAAGAGGAATAGTACTGGAAGCTAGAAGATTTATGTGATTAACGTGAATCGAACGTCATTCCCAGCTGTTCATACACTTCAATTGATTTCAAAACCATATCTAATCGCCAAGAGAATTGCTGGGCTGCAGCGAATTGCTTAGAGATTAATGTGAATGGGCCCATGTATATAATTGTTCCGTCTTGTCTAATGTGAGATGAAGTATGCGGTGGCTAACACGATTATTCTACGGCGCTGTCTTCTTCAAACACCAAGGAATTACATCACAAAGTGTGCGTTTATTGAAAATCAGTCACTTCAAATGCGGGTCGAGGAATTGGGATGCTCCAACAGAGGATGTACGCGCAGCGCATCTCGACAACTAAAGTTCTGAAAGTTTAAGTACACACAACTATATCAGAAAACAGTACAAAACAATGAACTCGAACAACCGTAAGGCTAGGAACAGCGTATGCGATGTTTGGATTCATTTACTCATTGTTTGTGTACAAACATACCTTGTCGGATAGACTGTGTGATAATGATGCCAGATAGACTTTTGGCTAAACTGAACACATTTGCCGATGCCGTGGCGAACTGGCGTACGTTGCGAAATTGTTCAAATAAAAAGTCAGATAAGAGAGGGTTGGCCATTGTAGCTAATACATGTCTCTCCGTCTAGCCGTTTGCCGTCAACAGTGTAAACGACTGAGGAACGTAAGACAGACGGCAGTTATTTGATGGTTATAACTATTTGCCTGCGTTGACTTTGAATTAGATGCATCCAGGCTGACACAGGTAAACGAAGTCGATACGACAACTATTCTACGGAAGTGACCTTACTCCCACTCATAGCTTAGCTATTCGCTTGCAAGATGTAGGCATCATGATATTTCAACATTTGTGTTTATACATGGTTTTTGACATCCCTTTTCTCCCCTTCACCTTCAACTAAAGGGCGTGTATTTACACCCATGATTGTATGACAGTCGCGCATCCGTGTGAGCAACTAACGTAGCCTTGTCGAGGATCATTACAGTGATCGGTGATCATTGACGAACTAGCCATCATCAGTATAAACTGGAAGATATATCCAGTCTGTTTAATCGTTGGTTCAGCGAAATGAATATTGGGTTGTGTGGACACGTTCTGATTGAGGAATAACAGAGGAAGTGTGACGCTGCGTTCGTGCTGCTCCCTGATTGTAAAAGCTCTGGTGTATTCAGTAAGTCATTCGAAGAATACGGTTACTGGAACGAGCGATATCGGATGCAATTTCGGCTGTCAGATTTTACTCGCAACAAAGTGTCGACAAACTGGCATTTCTACAGGATCCTCCTCGCGTAGTTATGGATACTGTGAGAACCTAG
Source organism: Paragonimus kellicotti (assembly GCA_014220965.1). Lineage (NCBI taxonomy): Eukaryota > Metazoa > Platyhelminthes > Trematoda > Plagiorchiida > Troglotrematidae > Paragonimus > Paragonimus kellicotti. The sequence continues at coordinate 14,840 of LOND01003112.1, read as the reverse complement.
CAGGCACGAAAATACGTAGCAACGATTTCAGAATACATGCGTCTACATTGATGGCGATGAAGAGAGACATGTCTATCACAGAATCAAGTTGTTTGATTTTGCTCGTTCGCGTTGATGATGGGAAACCTGTGGACAGTGTTCCATATTGACTACCTGTGATAGCTGGGACTTTAGATGTGGACTTTCGAATAATAAAACACTTGTCAGTTCCGACCATCTGTCTGCCAATTCCCGCATAGGAAATCCAGTGAACGTACGAGAGTGGCAGAGATCCATGAAATTATAGACAGCGTATGTGGAGTGGGAGCGTTCTGCATGTGTTTGTGGGTATAAACATTAGGTCAAACTGTAGCCTCTGGTTTCTTCACAGTTTGCACAATCTTCAATGATGTCAGTTGCACATAAAAATCACTGAAAACTGACACACTCAAGCCAACAAACAAACGGAGGTTCGGTTATGCAGTCCTCCTTCACAAAGTTAGAATGTGTGCCGCTCGATATGGCATTGGGAGAGTAAAGTTTCAGGGCATTCTATGGTTACAATACTTGTCCCATTTCATCGCACAGCTGACTCAATGACTTTGTATTGTCGCGACTACTACCTAGCAATTGAATATTCATATCATTTCGAGCCTTATGCAGAATTGCATTTGAACGATATAGCGGGCGATTCAATGCCCTCAGTTGTTGAAGAGAAAGAGATAAACAGAATTGGACAACGCTTCTGAAATGGTGTGTTTCTAGGCGAACGTTTGGTTGATTGCATTCGAGTATAAATCGTATAGCCAAGTTTCGGTTGTAAACTCAGATAGGAATCTTCCATTCATGTACAAGCATCTCATCATCAGTGGTGTTAAATATCAACTGCAATATTTTAAACACAGAATCTACCATATATAGTTGTTAGGACCGTACAAATCTCATGGAGCCATAGAGCAGAAGAGGATAGCACATCCAGTTTGATGATACGCGAGAGCGAGAATACACAATTCATTAATGAAACATTGAAAAACGAGTTTATGGCGTTAGTCGGCTCGAATATTTTTCATTCCTTTTGCACTAGAGCATGAACATTGTCCATAATGTACTTCAAGAACACATCTGAATTCTAATTTTGAATTCTGGCGTTCATCTTTCACACTATCCTCATTCATGTCCAGCCGTTAAGAAGTCGTGTTTTTCGACATAACTCTCAGCCGCCTCACTTTGCCTGTATAAGGGCTAACGTGAAGTCAGCAAACATATGTACAAAAACATTATATTTCAACTGTCTGCAGTTCAATACAATCAGTAGGATGAAAGCAATTTGTGAACATGAAGTCAATATTCACTTAGAATAGTCTCAGTTTTTGAGGTTCACTGACTCAATTTATCAAGATGTACGAAGCAACCAACTGAAGGTTTGATTCACTGAATCAGATTATAACACTTAACTTCCAAACCACGTTTATCAACCGATCGTGAATGGGATCATCTGAAGACCATGAAATCTTTAATATTATAAAAAAAATATGCTAAGTCCTCATGTTCAATATTGATTCCGTCAACAACGATAATATACGTTTCATGACAGTTCCACAGGAATAGAGAGAGAAGTAATGGTGCTAAGAATTTCAGATTATATTTTTGCATTCACGAAAAATTTGATTAGCTTAAAAATCTCCGTTGAGCTTGTATTGCGAGCAAATATTTCCGATAATCTATCACCCAGTGAAGTAAAAAGATCACGTAACAGCTTGATGTTAAAAAAAAACCCATTCATCTCAATTCTGTTCGTGAATACCAATCGGCATGAATTACGTACACGTCGATCGAGTGAGTTAACTAATGGCCGAGGCAGTGAAGCAATTGACAAACTTAGTCCGCCCACGCAATGTCGGGTTACGCAGTCCGATGATGATAGACTATCCCGCGGCTAACTTTGCCCGGCTAACAAATTCTGGTCGATTTGGTGGAACACTATAGGGAACTGTGAATAGTTGATCAGTGTTGGTTTGATTATTTCCGTCAGCCAGACGCGTTACGCCGCCACTCGTGGTTGACTTTCTTTTACCTGTCCCAATCCATGTCGGACGACACCGCCTAACACCCATAGACAAATGCCGAGTCGTACAATCGGCCTTTCATAGCTACAAATGTAATATAATGTTGAGTTCAGCTAATAGCAAGCTTTGCGTGAGTCCACTACCCTGACCATGGAAGCTGACCCATATCGTAACCAATTCGTTCCGTTCATTATGACATTATATTTGTCAAAGAATCGTATCCCTGTTACAGAAACTGCACAAATATATATCGAACATCTTGGCTTAAAGATCTGTGGATGTAAGATGACAGGCGATAGAAAATTTCGAATTACAAACAGAGTTTTCAAAATGTTGGCAGGATCAGAATTTGGAACATGGTGTTGTATTCCCAACGACTTTCATTTAACAGCATTCGAAGCGATGGACACAATGCATCTTTTGATTACACAACTGATAACAAATGTATTGAAAACAATGCAGTGAAAACTCATATATTCACGGTGACGACCTGTCATTAAAGAAAGTGCCTTCGTTGAAACATGACACTAGTACATTTGAAAGAAGTCGGAAAGGCTACGTTGCACGATTCATGTCATGGCAAATTTCGTTGCGTCTTCACCATTACTAACTAGGGACAGTTGAGTTGTATCAAATCAAAATCATACCGCAAAGCAAACTGCAATGAAATGTCGTTTACTCGTTGGTGCACTAGTGAATGCTCGCTGAAGTATACTTTTCTTTCAATCACCTTCGAAACATTAATACGGTTGTCATTCGTGAATCGATCAGGTCAAACTACAGACAACGTTGATTAGCGCATTATGAATTTCACCAGAGAGGATTTGTAATATAAGCGCCCATCTGGGTTAGGCATGCATTGATGAATTACTAACTCAATGATACTGTACATCGTCACATTTTGCACTGCCGAATTGACCGAAGGTGGACTCATTCAGAGAGAAATGGAGAAGACATTATGCTACCACAATACTCTCCTACAAATCATCTCGAACTGCATGTCTCTCGTAGGAAGAAAAAATGGACAGTCTAGTAAGCACCAATCATGGCGTTATCTGTGGGCCATACACTGCATTGTGATTTAACTCGTGAAAACTATATCTAATGACCCACTGAAATCAGCCGTTACATGATAACTTATCCGATCATAATCTGTAGATCACAGCATTTTAGACCAACGCGCTTCGTAACTCACACCGATTGTAAACTGGATTATTAGATTCACACAATTATATAGCACTACTTATTTACTGAACTATTGTTTCTAGACAAAGTTTACAGTATATATTGATTGAATTTGTTAACCAAAACGGGTTTATTAGACCAATCATGTTCTGTTCTAACCAACGCTTTGTTTTTTAGACATGAACGAAACTCTGGAATACTTCGCACATGTATACTAGAGGCTACTCACTCCAGAATGCTTTCAGATCAACGAATGGATTCTGAAAAAGTACATAATTTCAACTACTTACGTCGGATCAATAGAAGAGTAAATGCTTGCTACAATTATACTTCTTAATCTAGTGCAGTCTTTGATTTGAGTAAACTATCCGTTCTAATTTAACGGTGAATATGGTTACTTTGATTTATGTGAAAATATATTTTCTACTGACAGTGTGTGATATTCAAGTACTTCTGCACACAAATCGTCTTTACCATTCTAAATTAATCTTGTTTCAGTGAAGGTGAACCAGTGTACATTGGTCGAAACTAGTTTTATTCGCTATGCATGAATCTCATGTTGTAAAGATATCCAACAACAGACATGAATTTTTATGCGAAATTCATTTTCCAAAACGCTCTGCTCATAAAGGCAGAAGATTGTTCGTTACCCTATGTCGTATGGTGTTTCTGTTCAATGAGGATGGAAACACTTCATGGGGTTTTTGCATAAATTCCTCCGTGTCAATTGCAACAGAGCAGGATTGCCATAAAATTGAAAACAACATGCCAACATGCTTTAATCACCTGGTAAATCAAAGATTATGAGTTGGCGTAAATATTTGTGTAATATGATCATGTTATATTCAATAACGTGTTTTTGAATTGGGTTGCATATATATACTATTACATATATTATAATAGTACATGTATATATTACACCACATGCCAGTTCACATGCTAATCAACGCATTAGATACGCATTCAACTGAATCTGAGACTATTTACCTGATTCAGTTGTTAACATCAATAAATGCCCAATTACCAGATTATTTTAATTCAACCATCATGGTGGTTCTAACCTTACGCTAATCTATGACGATTAGTTTGTATGATTGCTGATTAACACATCATTACACCATGGTACGTTCAGGATTGATAGGTCATTGTAACTGGTACTCTCTGGAATACACCATGAGGATTCCGTTGTCATGATATACGTTGAATACGTTCGATCTCAATTTGAAAATATAACATTATTTGTGCAATCCTATTTCACTTGAAGTTCCGAAAGAGTGCCCGACAAGTCACACAGATGGGTTGTGATTACGCACGCGGCCACAAAAAGGCAACCGAAGCCCTACGTATCGTGTTTTTACAATTATCCGTGAGTCAGTGGATTTTCATTTTGATTGCCAAATGAAAATTTCTGCGTGTAACATTCGAGAGTTTTACTTGTACCAGAGAACATTATCCACGCTCATATCAACCTTCAAATGCGGATAAGTTTATTTACGACCCACATCCGGAGGACTTAACAAACTCGAGCTTGACGCTTAGTGGAGCTCAGCGGCAGTGAAATCCATTAGTGTCGCGGAATTTGCGCTCAACCTTAGCGTTTTGGGACCAACAACAGGACATTTCTCGAGGAATAATCTCAAACTCATATACAAACGCTCGACCACAAACTTGTGACTTGAGCTCAATTGGTCGAACTGTTTGCTCGTTCAGCCAAGTATATGCCACACTGATTGGGTGAAGTAAGAATAACTCGGTTCCAATAATCTATTTTCGAATAGACAGAGAAGGCAAGTGTAGCAGAGGCTGTAAAAAATACAAGCATATTCAAATGCAACAACCAACGTTCATAATTCTTCCATCATATGAGCAGAGTATGAGGCAACTGATTTATTAATCAGCGAAGTGGCCAGAAACCAGACCACCCCAATTAAAATCACCAAAATTGAAAATGCTGGGAAAACCAAGAAAGAGATTGGAAACTTCGAAGTGTCGAGGAAGTTCTAACGCGGGTTTGACTGGAGTAACAGACTCCTATCGAGACGATCGGCAACCTCGATCATTAATCACCAACAAAAGTAGTTGAACGTTCGCATATGATAATTCGGTCGTGCCTGATGTGAGGTCAACGCGGCAGTTTCAAACACGATCGCCTGCTACTGAAGCATGGCCGGAATTCTAGTCCCGCAGTGGAGGATATAACTACAGACGAGCTCTAGTGAGAGCAAACTCGAGTCTATGCTTCTGCCTTTTGAAAAACGCCACTGAATTGTTTATGGAGCAGCACAGCTGCGATCACTGTGGTGAAGTTCAACTTGAAATTGACCAAATCCCCGACTACTTTCAGATAGTCCAAGTTTTCTCCAGCAATGTTGACGGAATTAGATTGCACCTGTCTAGGAAGTACAAATCGCGGATTTACCGATTGGAGTTGACAAAGAGTTACTGTGTCTCCTATCGAGACGATCGGGCAACCTGATCATCACTCACAAGCGGAGTGGTTGAGAGTTCACAGTGATTTTCGGTCTGCCTATTGAGGTCATGGCTCAGTGCTGGACACGGTTGCCTGCCTCAGAAACCAGAGCCGACTTGTTGTCTCGAGTGGCAAGAACATGCACTATCACCTAACTCGAAGAGCGGTGAGTGGGTCTAGTGCTTCGCTTTCAAACGGGCTGAATGGATGTAATGGGAATGCGACAGCTGCGATCAACTGTGGGTGATGTTTAACTGAAATCACCAAATGTCTGACTGCTCACCGTATTCTAATATATCGCCCAGAATTTTGATGGAATTAAGATTCCAACTTCTTACAAACTACTAATCCTGGGTATCGATAGAACTTAACAGACAGTAACTGTGTTACCTATCGAGACGATCGGGCGAACTGATCATTTCTCATCAGCAAAAGTTGTTAAACGTTCACAGGTGGTAATTCGGTCGTGCCTGATGTGTGGTCAATAACGCGATGGTAAACACGGTTGCCTACTCATTACAGCAAGCCAGATTACCCGTTGCGTCAGTGGCAAGGATATGCACTACTGACGAGCTCCGATGAGATCAACATTCGAGGCTATTGCTTCTGATTCTCAAATGTGGCTGACTGAAAAGTTCTTGGGAATACGAGAGCTGCGATCAATTGTGGGTGATGTTCAACTTCAAATTGTACAAACCCTCAATGCTAATCAGCAGTCTGAATTATCGCCTAGCAGGTTCGATGAGATTGAATATTCCAACATGTTTAGAAAGTCTTAATCGCGGGGTTATACACTTGATTTAACAGAGAGTGGCTGTGTTTAAAATTAGACCACTTCATTGAATTGGTTTCTGAAGAATTCTGTGTTATCCATTCTTGTACAGATAGCATGATCATGAAAGCTTCTGATCAAATTATTGTGGTGGGAACACCGTAGTTATGACGTGTCCGAAAAGATGTTCTTTTGTGGTTTCCAGGTTTCCGATTGAAAAATAAACTGAAATTCAAGCAAATCCTAAGTTATGTTCCATCTGTTGTTAGAACCGTATTCCTCAAATTTCCGAATTACGAAGCACGCGGTTAACTTTCACCAGTAGGCTAAAATCACGAAGCAAAGTATGCACATGTTAGACTGTGTTTTTGTGTGATAATCTGATCATTTATCTACCTTTTGATTCCCAAACTCTACCGAAGTAATCAAACTCTCCAAAATCGTTTGGATTCCGAATATTTTAAAGCACAGTTAAAAATGTGTAGAGGCACGGGCGAAGTCAGTTCTCTGATACAAATTTAACGGAATACATTATTCGGGCACTCACCGGAGTGTCTTCTATTATTTCAGCTAATTCGAAACAGTCCTTCAAACAATGTGGAAATGAAACTTTACGGATGGGATGCAAAATGTCCAGTAGCCAACGAGCAACTTCATGGTAAACAGAATTCTTCATGCACAAGATCGGGCATAGAGTTATACCAGATATTTTTACTTTCAGAGCACCTCTCAATCGTGGTGTATTCGTATCAACTGGTATCAACTGTCTAGATTGAGCATCAACAACAAAATCTGAAGTCGCCTCGCAACTTGCTTTTGCAACATTATCTTGTTTTCTGCTGTCTGGTCCAATCTGAACTTTCTCTGGCCTTTCAAAATGGTGTTCATTTCTTAATACTCGTCCTGTGCATAACGACAACATCATAGCCTTTTCCGTGTAAGGAATACCAGGTATTGCATGTCTCTTTGTTCATCCATGCCCGATAGTGTTCCTGCTTTAGACAGCACTGTTGGTGAATGGGCGCCGACAAAACTGGTTGGAGATATCCACCATATTGCACGGAGCCAGCTGTTCTATCAGAAGATGTGGCGACAGTTTCATTCAGTTGTCGTAAATGTTTCAAATCGAACGTGTGTGTCAACTTGTTAACATTCTTGGCGGTATCTGAACTTCATCATCCAAATTTTTTGATATACGTATACCACGGTAAAAAAAATCCTGGTAAAATATCAACTTAACTGCCTTTTCTACTACGGTTATTCTGATAATGAAAAGTTTTGACGCTACTAAGATCAGCTCAATGTTCCACGTGTTTCAGTCAACTTTGTGTTCCTCACGTGTTGAAAATGATCAGAATTGCGGATACTTCGAGAAGACAGCAAAACCACATAAGTTTGTTTGTGCACTGTTTGTGTACCAAGCATCTGGAAAAGAGCGCAAATTTTTCGAAAATGACGTAGGTAGCTTCCCGAACTGTGAAGTCTCAATGAAGTTGGCATGTCTGAAATACCTCGTTCGGGCTCAATTTTTTGTCAAGCTCTACACAAATGCCACTACAGTATGTTTTCCGTGGTTGTTCTGACCACTTTTCAACTCACTTACTGAATGAGATAAGCTGTTAATACGTCCGACCGTATTCAGATTATGAACTAGTCAACCAGAAATTTTACTTCAGTAGTGGAAAAGCAATTCACTTGTTGCATAGTACCTGCGTATTACTGGGTCGTTGTTCCCAATCAGCGTAACTGAAAAACTTCATGAAAGCGACATAATGCTGACGAGATCTTATCTGCCGTTAATGTTCGCCAGTTAACCCAACGTCAACCGTGAATGCATTCAAAATCGTTTACTGACCGTTTATTGTTACCTAGCCTGTAAAATGCTGATTAATCTGTCCGGAATACAAGACATCACTAGTCCTATAAATCAGATGCATTCATACAGAAATGTTTTGCCAAAAATGCTGATGGATTGAAGAAACATACAACAAATATGTTTTCTGGTTCATTTCCGTCGTCACTAGACGTTGGTTGCAATTACGTTTGGCCAAGAATTCCGTCTTGGTATAAAAGAGTGGAAATGTTTGTTGTAGTGTTTGTTGCACAGCTTATTTTCGAACATTCAGTTATTTCAAATGGCTCACCGTTTGCCTATCATTAAACCAGGGTATGTCAACATGTATATCAGCACAATGAATTTCTATAAGTTCAGACATTCTTGCATACGTGAAACAAACTCATTTTCCAGGTTAGTTCACGTTGTCTTGTCGTGATACACTGGATAGCATTGTAGCACTACTTTGGATGGAAGGTAACTGTTAACTGGCATTAGGCACGTTATTCTCATCATTGATGCGCAATACCGGAGTTCGTTTCTTCGTATAGACCGAATATCTTCCACAATTGATCTCAGCTGTCGCAATCATATAGACAGTCCAGTCGAACGTTATTGAGAGGCCGAAGCACTGCCCGAGGATTCCGTTCTCCTTAGAGATCGCTAGTAGTGCATATCCCTGTCAATGCCGGAATAAGAACTTCGGCCATGCTTTCTTGAACGGGCAAAGCTGTTCACCACTGTGCCATTGACTTTTCATTAGGCAATACCGAATTATCATCGCATGTGATCTTTCAAATACTTTCGCTTGTGAGTAATTTTGGGGTTGCTCGATCGCCTCGAGAGAAAACACAGTTACTGAGTGTTAGTTACTATCGACGATCACTCGATCAGTAACTGATGCGCAGTACCTGGTTTAGTACTGTCGAATAGACTGAACATCACCCAAAATTGACCGCAGCTGTCGCATACCCGTAGACTATTCACGTTGGCATCTCATGGAATGCAGAAACACTATACTCGATTTCCGCTCCCATGAAAGCTCGACGGTAGTTAATATCCTTGCCACTGCCGGGACTAAAACTCCGGCCACGCTTCCATGAGCAGGAAACTTTTTACCTGTGCGTCATTGACCTCAAAGTTGGCGCGAGCAAGTTATCATATGTGAACGTTTAACCACTTTCGGTTTGTCAGTAATAATCAGGTTGCCCGATCGTTGCGAGAGAAGGTACAGTTGCTGTCTTTTTACTCCAATCGCTGAACCCCCGATTGAGACTTCACCACAAGTTGAAATCATTGAACTCGTTGACTCGTTGAGCTTTATTCTGATCATGCATGCGCAGTGGCGGATTTTATATTTTCACAAAGATCTAACATCACTTGTATCTAATCGCAGCTGTCTCATCCCCATAGACCACTCACTCAACCCCGTCGAAATACAGAAGCGCTAGACTCAAACTTCGCTGTTTAGTTCTCGTCAATATTGCATATTCTTGCCACTGACGGACCTAAACCTCCGGCCATGCTTACATGAGCAGGCAACGGTGTTCCTCACTGCGCCGCTCACGTTACACTAGGCACAACCGAATTATCATTTGAGAACGATAAACCAACTTGATCAGGTTTGCCCGATCCTGTCAACAGGAGACATAGTGGCTGTCTGTGAACTACAATCGATAAGCCCGGTTAGGATTCCTCAGACAGGTCAAAATCTCAGATCCTGTTAGACCTGATAAGCGACATTTCAAGTTACAGATGAGTAATCGGGTTCGGTTATTTCTGAGTTGAACATCACCCACAATTGATCGCAGCTGTCAAGTTCCCATAGAAATTCCGGTCGAACTGTTTCGAGACGCTGGATCACCCGATCGCCCCGACAACAGACACAGTAGTTGTCTGTCAACTCCAATCGACGACCATCCGACTATAAGTTCTCTCCAAGTTGAAATCACAGAAATCGTTTTCTCGTTGAACGTTATTTCCATTACTGATGCGCAGTAGCCGATTATGTTTTTCGATATAAATTGAATATTACACACAAATGATTGCAGTTGTCGCAATCCTATCAACATTCCAGTCGGCAGGTGAAGAAATGCGTGAGCACGTTCTGGTCTCATTAAAGCTCGTCAGTAATGCTTCAGCTTGTGAGTGCGGGGAATGAAACTCCGGCCATGCTTTCTGGAGCTGGCACACATGATTACCACTGCGCCATTAACCTCACATTAGGCACGACCGAATTGTCATCGCATGTGAGCGCTCAACCACATTCGCTTGTGAGTAATGATCAGGTTTCCCGATCGCCTCGATGGAGAACACAGTCTGCTATGTCCAATCGATGACCTCCTGTTTACTTTTCCTCTCCGAGTAGAAATCACGGAGAATTCCCACACGTCCAGCGTCTATTTGATCACCGCTTCGCAGTAGCGGATTTTGTTTTTCCAAATACATTGAACAACACACACAATTGATTGCAGCTGTCGCAATCTCATCGACATTCCAATCGGCTGATAGCGAGATGCAGATGCACAAGGCTCAAGTTCTGCCCTCATTAAAGATCGTCAGTAAGGCATATCATTGAGGATCCCGGAACTAGAACTCTGGCAATGTCTTTTTGAGCGGGCAATCTTGTTTACCACTGTGCCACTGACTTCACATTAGGCAAGACCGAATGGTCATCGCATGTGAGCGCTCAACCACTTTGGTCTGTTGGATTATGATCAGGTTGCTCGATCAACACGAGAGATGACAGAGTTACTGTCTGTTAACTTCAATCGATGACCTCTCGATGAGATCTCTGTCCAAATTGAATGAAGAATTCGTCAACGTTTTGAGCCGTGTTTTGATTGCTGATTTTCAGTAGTTGATTTTCTTTTAGCATATAGATTGAACATCAATCACAATTAATCGCAGCTGTCTCACTTTCATGAACATTTCAGTCGGGCCCTATCGATTTGCAGAAGCACGAGAATCGAGTTCTGCTCTCATCAGAGCTGTTCAAAGTGAATTTCCTGACCATGCCAGGACAGAATCCGACCGTGTCCCATGAGCAGAAATCCTGTTCACCACTGCGACAGGACCTCACATCAGGCACGCCTGATTTATCATCGCATGTAACCCTCAAACTCTTTTGCTCGCGTTATGATCTGTTCGATTCGTTTAGATGAGACAGTTTCGGTTTGTTAACTCCAACGACGTCTCTCGACTAGGACTCCTCTCCGAATTGAAACACGGAGATCATTGATTTTTGAGTGGTATTTCGGTTACTGATGTGTAGTGGGGGATTTTCTTTTTTTATAAATTAAACATCACTCACAATGTCGAGCTGTCGCATTTCCATAGTATCCCCGATCTGCCCCAACGTACCAACCCAAATAGATTCATTAAACACACTGCAGGATTCCACACTAGTGCATAATCAATCCACTGCTGTGGTTGATGGTCGATTGCCTTGCACTTAAAATTCACAATTCACACCCCTTTCGACGATCTGTCTGTCATCACAACGCCGATTCTGCCAATTTGCCAAATTTCCATTATCCCCGAAGAGATTATGGATGTGTGTGTTGAATAGTTTTTTGGTTATTGTCTGACAATCGCAGCCAGCCCTGCGATCCCTGCAGTGGAGAGAACAATAAAATTTGGTATATATTGTGTACATTATATCACGCCATGGCAAAACACACATTTTGACTGAACTTACTTCTGGACAGAAACTTCTGTTATCTTCACTCGCCACTGCTGGGGAACATCGAGGCCGGGCGCACTACTCAACTCCCACATTTTTGGATCTTGCAGGAGACTGACTCGAGATGGTTTCCACGTGGTACACAGGACCCGGTCTACGGTCATTTGCAGCTGCTGCACTCGCCAACTGATTGATGGTGAGTCAATAACTCGCACCAAACCAAATGTGTTCCCCTGAAGTTGCGCAGTTCCGAAATTCCCAAAGCGCGACCATTTGTTAAATTCCCGTGGCTTCAGAAACTGATTGAAATAAAGCTACTTTCACCAACGGCGAAATGGGCCATCTCCCAACTTGGATTATCTTGACCGTGAGTGCGTGAATTCTCCCAGTCTGCCATGTAGGGTGTCAACCAGGTTGACTGATTTCTATCGTTGGAGTCTTTGAATAGTTTCTAGCCAATATATTGATGTGATATGGAAGCGCCAAGGGGAAGCGTATCGGTAAAAATGGAGACACTACGACTGATGATGCACTCGCTAATCCCCGTTCCTGAATTACCGGTGGACAAAATGAATCTGTTTCTCTTTTTATTGACCAAAAAACTTGCGATCCACATTGATAGCGGAAATGCATGAGCTTTGCAATATGACGTTGATGGGTCATCTGGGCATTCTCCGGACCACAAATTCCACGAGTTGCCTGCCGTTCCATTTAGGCCCTGACCTGTATGCAATACGCAAGCTTCTATTAAAAATTGAGTTGGTCGCTGAATTCGACCATGCTTGAAATTACTTGCTTCGGATTTTCTTACAGAACGTAATTGTTGCCCTTGTGACACCCCAATTCGATGGGGATTTGATGCGACGGAATTGCAGAGTTGATTGATGCAGTGCAGTTTCGTTGGTTCTTCACACTATCGTACCATATTAATTTCTGAGAGAGAAAATATTCTATGAGTATTCATGGATCAAACATTTGTGAAGAAAAGTCAAATCGGTACAATTTATTCTTCATTTCATAGATGGCTGCAAAGTGGAATGCATGTAGGTTTGCAGTTTGTATTCTTGTTTGAAATGATGCTTACAAGTCAACTTGAACATGTGAAGCTGAACGAGTTTCACCAGTGAACCGCGATTTGAAATGTGAAACAAACACCGTGCTAACCGAGTAGTAGATAATGATTACTTCCCATTTCCAGAAGAGGGACTGGAGATTTTTGCATATGATCCAAGCTTGAATGATGAAACTGGCTTCGGTGCAATATATAGAGTGAAGCCAGTGCATAGCATAGCCAGCGCACCCAGTTCCGAGCGATCCACAAATGGGCGTCAAACTATTTACCAGCCTCGGATATGTAAGCGAGCTCGACTTGAGTCAAACTGTCTTGTGAAATGTAGAAATCCGGTGTCCAGTAGTGAGATGCACTTGTCAACATATTGAACGTGATCCTGTGTAAAAAGAACATGAACACTCTAGCATAACATAATGTAGATAGTGCACTTATGATACTCAGCTCGATCTTCAACTATGTGATTTCTGATATCCACTTCAAACAACTGCGACACAAAACGCAATAACATGCGACGTTTATGCGTCAATTTCATCACACATTATAATCTCTCTGTATAAATCCGAACAACCAGTCCGTTGAGTGTTGCTTGAATAATACTTGAAGGCTGTTCAACCATTGATTGCATATCGTTATAAACACTGAACAAAATTGAATACTCATGTACATACTGCTAACTCACGCAGCAGCCCAGAAATGTATATTTTTCGAATTCTTCGATTGAGCGGCAACAGATAACAGGTCGTTCATTGAAATGTTTGTTGATGATCTACCGGATTGTGGATCACCCAAACGGATTCAGCGTTCGCCAACTCACACAACTGACATTTTTGGGATGAATTTCCTGTTATAGCAGTCACTTGCACAGACTTCCCATAAGTAACCATATATTGAAATTCCGGAAATGTCTGTAAGACAACGCAAAATCGAACCACAGTCATGTGGGATTTGTTCCTATATTCTGAAGGGGTATGTCACATGTTTCCATTGAAACTGTATGATAATATTCGTAAACGATGACTAGAGCATGTTAATGCGCTTAGTTGTCTTCATATCGTGTTAGTAGAAGCACGTTTGACAACCCGAAGATCCCCATTCACTCATCTGTTTACATAATTCCGGGGATTCCAAATTTCGCGCTGACCACTTGCCCAGCTGGATGCCTGACGGGTTCTCTGAGACCAATTAGGTATAGAATCTGAGAACTATCCCTCAGTGATTTAACCATACTCATGGGGTGTTTTGGCACGATTCGTGTATACTATAACACTTCCGTGTTCAAATTCATCTGTTAACAGATGCAAACGGTTTAGGTACACACTTTCCCCAAAGAACGAAGTCACCACATAACTAAAGCCAGCCAGTCTAGACGCAATTTATTCGAACTTTCAGCCTCCACTTATAAATTAACGGTCATCCTAATGAATTCACTCTATGCAAGCAAGTTTTGCGTCAATTGAGTGTATAACGGGCAGACTAGACACTGACCGGGAGTATGCAGGAAACTCACTGTCATTGTGCATGAACTAATTCACATTTCGTGTTTGTATGTGTTTTCTGCTGGAATAAATCATGAGTGCCCAAGTGAATGCTTCCTCAGCACTCGATAAGTTTTCCGCTATGGTTGACGAATGTGGGTGAGATAATGGGGTAGCAAATTCTGGTTTTTATGGCAAGCCATCCGCTGTCCGTGGTTTCGTTGTTTGTGGCGCGCAACCTGCTTAAATCGGATCTCACTCTATGCGGCTACCGATGTAAACTGATGCAGTTTATGGTATTG
>LOND01003111.1:21702-39706 GCA_014220965.1 Paragonimus kellicotti | reverse complement strand
AGCACTGCGCACAGGCGATGGGTATTCTACTCACAAGACCGGATACAGAGTATGATATAGTTCTGTTCAATAAGTCGGATTACATGGATATGATTAAAGTAATTTTGTCAGGTGAAACCAAATTCCAAAAGACAGGAAGCTTGACGAGGGGCTCGCTGCCGAGTCCGATTCTGGTTGATACCTTCATGGGAAAGTTGAAGAGTGAGCATCCGACGATACGACGATTTTGTTGTTCATCCAATCAATACGGATGAAAAACGTGTTCTCGAGGTGTTTATTCAAACACATCATTCCATTCAGTTAACCGTTGAGCTGGAGGCGAATAACGCAATGCGCTTTCTTGGTGTTGACATGTATCGATGGCTTGATGGGTCCCTAGGACGAGCATATTTCGTAAAAAAAACAAGGGCGGGTCAACATACTAACTTCCATAGTTAGTTCCCTTTAAACAAAAACGAAACTTGGTCCGTTCTGTAACGTCCCGAATCAGAAAAATCTGCTAGGAGCACATGCTGGAGGTCAAGCTCCATTTTCTCACTAATACGCTTGGGGAAAGCGGTTATCCGAACGGACTCATTGTACAAAACATGAACGGCACATCAATTAAGTACTCCATTTCTAGTGTTGGAAAGAAACCTGTGCTCACCTCGCTTCCGGACCAGGTGACATAACCTCTGAACAGGTGAGCCGGCATTTATAGCAGTCATTAAAACAGACTTTCTTTGCTGCATTATCGAGGAGCTGGTTCACTTCGTGACCTATGCTCAGAATTGTGCTTAAAGACAGACTACTTACCCGTGACTAGTCAATGCTTGTGTATTCTTTCGCTTGCTGCTGTTGCACAGCAGAGTATATCAGTCGAACGACATGACACCTGTCCAAACGGATTAAGCAGCACCATTCATCTTGGATCAGGCCGGGTTCACAAAACAAATCAGAAATGCAGTGGTGTCACATCCAGTGCCGTGAGCAACTACCAAGTGGACGTGTCAAAAGCATTTCCGGTCATGTACAAGGTTCCATTTTAGTAGACAGCGGAGTTTGGCAACGGCCAAATCAGTCACAATCACGCTACGTAACCCAGTTTTTTTCACTAAGCCGTTCGTTCAGGCCTTATAACTCCTCTGGTCTTGAGTGGTGCCTACTTCTCGATCATCCACAACACACCACAGCCAACTGACCTCGGTCACGGGACGTAAACCTACTCTATGTCCAGAACAGTGAGTGATGATATCTTCATGTGTATGGATTGTTGTGACTTCGACTCTGACCAGTTAGACATTTCGGTTCTTTTTTAATATCCTTTGTACCGTCATTGATCCGATGATGAAGGACCTGTTGTGTTGACGGTCACTGCGGCCACATCTTCGCTGTTGCGGTAGTTTATGGTTCTATCCTATGCCCCACTCTCAAACAACGATTCTATGCGCATTACTGTAAGGTAGGAAACGTGCAAACAGTTCCACATTTTTCATCAAAGTATGACAGAATGAAGTGAACCATTAAGTGTTGAGTGGGAGCGACGATAGGCAAATTGACTAGAATCCGCAATGTTCACTTGAGTTTCCATTCTAACGAGGATGTTTTTCGAACATTTCGGATGTGTACGAAATGGAACGAAAGTTGACCACCTGTTGTTTGGGAGTTGGTACGATGTTTGTCGTTCTTCAATAGGCAGTCATTTAGAGTTGTGTGAAACACAACAGATAAATTAGCCAGAAGCTGGTACAGAATCTCAACACATTTTTTGAGAACTGATGATAAGACACTGATTCACTTACTTTTTCGAATTCGGCCAAATAAATTTTTCAAAAAAATTGTTGAACCCTTAATGGGATGGACGAATCTACGATAAAAATGACTGTGGGAAATGAAAAGAAATTGTTTGTTGCTCCATTGAAATAACGATTGAGCTCTCTCACATAGACAACGAATTTCTCGGCCGGTAGGGTTCAGTTCAATCAGCCTCTTCTTGACTTGCTAAGCTTCGTGGCAGCTTTCGTCACCCAGTGTAATGTGAATATATATAGAAGTTAGGCGATTTAATTTACAACTTCCAGGCGTTGGAATACATTTTACTGATTAATAACGTTCTGCCCTAATAGTTTTTCTTCTAACGAAGCCCCCAGAGGCATAGGGAAGAAAATCCGTCCGTACGAATGAAGATCGGTTTCCGTGGGCAGTAAATATCTAAGCGGAAATTTGGGTCGAATTTAGTCAACTGATCACAGTAAGTGAATGCGTCTTCGTGAGCAAGTAAGTCAGAATCGAACGAAGATATCAGTTTCTAAGCCGGTTTTAGTTACCGAGAAGAGATTGTCGATCCTGCGATTACCACACGGGATGATCAACTTGTGACCTGTTTTACTGTAAACCGTAGGCGGTGGCTTCACAAAAGAATGGTTTGAGTTACCAAGCGAACTGCAAACAACTACGCATTATTAAGGAAGGCTAACTCAGAATGTGCGTACACATGTGTAGGGAAATGCATACTATGCAGATCGACGGTGGCAGAAGGTCGATATTAAGTCGGTTGTAATCACTACATACAATACATAGTAACGTGTCAATAACACCTAACGTAGCTGTCAGAAATGCGTCAACAAACGTNTGGAGCGACAATAACAGAGTGGTGTGACCTATCTTTAAAATGGGCGCCGCCGTGATGGGACACTCCACCAGTATTAGCACATACACGATTGTTATGATTCAACCTTGGAGCAAACAGCCGTCTCTTTACTAATAGCTGTCCGTATGCTCTACCCCAGCGGCAACTTGGGTGCTTGGCCAAAACGGGCCCACGTGACACAGGTTAGGGGGAACGAACTTCGGTGCAAGATGTTCGCAATCATCAGACGGTATGCAAAACTTTGGGCCATCCCTGACAAACACCTCCATTACAGCAGTTCACGTAGTAACGTTAAATGAATGCAAATGGGTGAGTCGGATTTGTGCGTTAGAAGAACTGTTGCCTCAAACCAAACACAAGATATAAAGAGCTAAATTAAACATCCCCCAAAAGGAGAACTGAGCCATTTGCAGCGACTAAACACATTTTCAAGGCACTAGAGAAACCGTACTGGACAGTCAAAATCGACGAGAGAAGTATCACTAAGTGGACCTGATACTGGGTTTCGTGAACTTTCAACATGTTGTACATCACTAAACCAAAGAGTGTAAATAGATGATGCAACTTTTGTAAAAGAGACCTTCAAGAAGAAACCTGTAGTGGTTTCATTTGCTTTAAAACAAGCGCGGTGTTGATACGGTTTAAGACATGTTAAAGACCTACAGAACAAGATGTGTTTTTAGACGATAAACAACAGTGGTTCGGGACAATCTGCTTGGTGTGGCTATTTTGATTGACTGATCGTGCTATACGGAAGATTACAGCATACAGTTCACTCAGAACGAGTTTATACTAACCCATGAGAAGGAACTGATAGCAAAAATTTCCAGTATATAATAACGTAGCACCAGTGTATGTTTGGAACAGAGGCAGAGAAAAGTGTCCAAGACAGCCGCCATAACATGACCAGAGTGTTGTGCTATTAATGGAGGACATTCTGTAGATCTTGTTGCTTGCAACCGATGAAGAAGATACGCGTCGCACAGTAGTAGCAATAGGAAACTTTACGGTCAATGTAAGTACTGTGCTATGAATAAACCACAACTTGATTCCATCTTTCTACCATTTGTTCATTGCGTTCTATGTGAGCTGGTGTTCAATTAGTAGTCAACACATGTACAAGATTTGCATGCTGTAGTCTACAAGATATACAGGACACAAGTGCACGCTGGACAGAGTTCGATCTACGAACGTTGACAGATCGCACGTAATAAGTCAATGGACTGGTATTGTGGGAGACAGACTATTTTGATTTAATCTTAAATAGTTGTTTGACATTCATCATTTCTTATGAATCCCAAAGTTGTACTCTATCTAGTCAAAACAGACAACGTAACACCAGCAAATTTTATACAAACTGTACATAGGAACAACAAGTGAATAAGATACGCAAATAGTTGCCTTTTCACACGTTAACAGTGCAACCATTTCCATGGCAAAGATGTTGAATACGTCGGTGTCTTCTGGTCACACAAGACTGGCCAATGTTGCTCGATTAGTGTCCTATCGTAATTCATTCGAGCAGACAGGCTACATGATACATTCTTGATAACGTTCACATAATCAACACTCATGGTGCTTATAACAAACGTCGCAGATTTGATCGTGCTCCCCATACAATCGATCGTTTAAGTGTTAACCTCAGCAACTACTATAACATGTGATTAGCCAACAAGATTTTTGGAAAAAAATGTAGCCAGTGAACTTTCACTGTTGCAAATACTTGACGTTCTCTGTGTCATTCATTTGTTTCTACTCGTCGTTCGTTTTACTGGTCACTGGTGATCCGATCACGTTTGATTCTACTTTTCGATTGTTAGACCGACCATGCATATAGTTATCATGTTGAATACGTATTGGTCCCGAAGCTGAGTGGCATAGATCAGTGTGCGCGTTCTTGCTTCCGGTGTTCTGATTTCGTAGGTTGGATTGGGTTAGGGTCATTATAACAAGGACGAAGATGCATGATGAGTGTGGGGTAGTACAACTTTGTGGACAAAACAGCGGTGTAATCGAAATGGCTCGGAACAGGGAAGGCAGGGAGCAACGCCAATAGTCGTGCAGATTTATTGGTGAGTAAAGTAAACGCACATTGACCGCCCATTTTTTGTCCAATTGTCGACTATGACCGAGATCCAAGGTTCAATCAAGTAGAACGGTGACAGATAAGGTGGGTTTATGTGAAAATCGATTAATCGGGGGGAGTGAATGGCATTCAGCACACAACAATTAAATAATTGATGTCGAGAGGCGAATGTATATAGGAAGTGTAGCAAACCGACCGCGTGAACCATGTCACTGTTCACGTTAGGTCTGAGCCAACTAACCTACACCAACTGACCAAGATCACTTGTTTTGTCCACGAGTGTGTAAGTGCACGTATAAGCTGAAAGTTGGAGATCAGCACATCCAGTATGTGGACACACCAGCTCGATCGAACTGACCGATGGAAGGAAAGGAAGCGTGTAGTACCAGTACCGGCTGTCTGTCATGGGAGCTATGTTCTGAAGGGTAGTACACGATGCTCTGGTATGTCAACGGCAGTTGACAATATATGTGTCTGACTTCTCAATATTAGTGTTCAATCAACAGTAGCAAGTAGATTAATCCACGCTCAAGCAACAGTACCAAAGCCTTGATTTAGTGCAACAAAACATGGGATCCCCACACGAAACCAGTAGTTTTGATTAAAAAATATGTATTCTAGTTACAGACACGAGCAAAATGTACAGGCTAATTATCACGAGAACCAGAGGCCTCATGCGTATGTAGGTACAATGCTTGAGGTTTACAAAAAGATGATCGGGAACACGAACATACAATGGTTCGCAAGAAGACTGAGGTCAGTTGGCACATATTCAAATCAAGAAGAGAAATATAGTTGTGGGTTCAAATGAATCAGATATGTATCTTCCTTTGGAGTAAAAAGACGGCTGAAAGACCAAATGTTGCTGGAATGTTGAGCACAACAACGATCGGTATGTGTGTGAGCGTGAGTTCGCGCGCGCACTCAGCAACCGGGATTAAAAGCTAAAATCTAGTATAGTGCTGGCAGCGCGGACGACGGATTACCCACGGGCCAACATTTGTTCCTCATCCGACTCACATCCCGCATGAGCCATGGAAACAAGTGCATTCAGGAGACCGGGTTGTGTCAGTCTCCGTCGTTGTTTTCGTCTCACACACCGGAGGACAAGTTTCCGGTTTTGGGTTGCGAAGACATGTGCGATGAAAGCAGGCGGTGCATGACGGACACGTGACCGTGTTCACTTGACCAAATGGGAACAAAATCTGTCCGGAATGGCAAATCTCACAGACAAATCCTTGAGCACGGCAACGAATACAATCGGACAGGTGTGCGACCAGCGGTTCCAGAGCAGAGTGGAGACGATGATCAAGTTGACCGTCACGTACGCCACACAAATCAGCCACGCTCCACAAATCGGGAGTGTCCAGCCAGTGCTGTGGTAACTGCTTTAAGGCTTTCAACGGCCCACCAGCTGTAACCAGATGCCAATGAAAGAGATGGATATCAAAAAAGGCAATAGAAACAAGTACACACAGAACCAACTGCATATTTCAACGGCATTTTTACTAACCTCAAAAAGTCTTCATTAAAAAAGTTCAAACGTTTCTAGCAATTTATTCAAATATGGTCGACTTGGAATCAACGTGACCGTCTCTCATTCTCCGACCAATAAACAGCAGGAAATGTCAGAACCAACAAAACTAACCAACTCCCACCCTTCCAAATAACAAACTTCACTTACACATAGGACAGATCATTTATGAACAAGAAAGAAATTCCACTATATGGAGCAGAACACGATAACTTCTGTTTCGTAAATCCCTACGTTTCGAAACAAGAGAAGGAGCCACATACACGTGCACGACCGTGTACATCAGTCGTTAGGAGAAAGTGTTAGATAGAAGTTCAATAATTTCAAGTGAATTCAGTTAGGATTAGTGATACGGAAGCACAATCTAACACTCCACAATGATCAGTCACGCTCACAAACATGGGGCGGAATAAGTCGCGGTTGAGATTCGGACTGAGAATCTTCGTGTTGTGAGTTTCAAGTCTTAGTCATCCAAGCCCTGATTCAACAAAGTGCTTGGGATTTGTGGCGCATTAGGCAACAGGAACAAGGAAAAAACACAACCTCCAAGAATGAGCGGTAATTGATTGCAAAGGGAACACTGTTGAGAGGTACTGTCTTTGAGTGGACCCGTTGTGCAAGTTTCATTGTCATGGTGACCTCGATATGCATCAAGCACACTACGCAATAGTCGTGCTTACAGACCTACACAAACCAGACGGCGGTATTACTGGAGGTAATAAAAGCATTATGTGCAGCTCATGAGATCGCAACTAAGTCACGTACAACGGTAAGCTGATTGTCGGTATCCATCGGTCATATCTAAGCCTAATCAGTTCTGGCGAGCGACCCGGATGTACAGATCGGGGCGATTGAAAAAGAGATTCTCGATCATGGGCACATCAACCGTTTGTTAGAGGAGACGGAGACTCGTGTCTCAGACGTCCGGAAGAATGCGTAACTGTTCACATAACGAAATCTATCAATCTTGATCGATCCGATGTGTGGAAAAATGGAAAGACACCGGAAAGAAGAGCAATAAATGGTGACGAGTAAAGGTTTGTGAGCGTATGGTACCGGCGAGTGAACGTGAATTTATTATTCCGGATGGTGAGAAGATACATCTTTACTTCCATTTATTGTGTCACGTGTGTAGTTGAATGCAAGTTTCCAATGTGCCAGATGACAGGAATTTTGCTCTTTCTTCGTGAAATACATGCACTAGGCTAAGCGGTTTGTAGTCCCGGTCTAAACCCGAACGAGAATCCGTGCGGCATCTTCGTTCTACAGGAACACAACAATTTTAGTATTTGCGATTATATGATGCAGTCTGAGGGGGTCTTAAGGTGGAAATGAATTCAAATCTGTTTGAGTCGACATCCTTTGGAAGAATACTTTCTAAAACGGTACAGTTTTGTCGCGGTCGTTTACATGACTTTCTTTGATAAACTATCAAATACAAACGCTCTCCTACTGAATTCAAGATANAAAATCGCTTCTGGTCGGTAGATGGTCAGGCGATTTCATAGTCTTTTTTAGTACTGCAACTGAAATTGCATTGCTTAATTTAATACTAACGCAATTGGCTCGTTAACTCAACGGAGTAAAAAAGCTGTCTACATCAAACTCCTCTTCAAAGGTGATAGTCTGATGAACACCTTTGGAAAGATTGATCAGTGCCACGTTGAAACGTGTGTATAATGCAGCAAAGCTTGTCCTGCTCTCACAAACGACTAGGTTACCTCTGTCCATCTATCAGTCATTAAGAGAGGCATTAACTTACACCGTTTCATCCACTGCAAGACACTTGTCGACCACGGATCACAGTGTCAACACTGTATCCGTGTTTACGGTCTTGATGAATGCACACTATTCGCAAATTCTTAAATACGTCGAAGCCTTGTTGTTCAGCCGTCGGTAACCGATTCTACATGCACAAAAACGACCGACTGTCAATCTTCGCCTGCCATGGAGTTTAGCTGAGAGTATCACTCACGTTCCAGCCCGATTAGCACTTTCAACCACTTCATTAAGGTTTTGTCGTTTCTGTTTTCATGCTAGTAACGGGTTTGCGAACCATGAGAGTATGCGAAATGAACTTCTATCGCACACTGTGTCTTCCGACTACTCTATCCAAATAGTTCAAAACGACACAATATTTCGAATGTTTCACATTTAATGAATTACGTTTTATTAACCAGCAGAATGTAGATTATGATTGGCTTATTTCGTTTACTACGTTTGTTCAGTAAATGACCTGTAAAAATAGGCAGCAGTTTGGAAACATATTCAGCTGGCTTGTCACAGTGAAGAGGCTCACGGGAGTTCAGCATTCTTACTGTTCTAGTAAAGAAGCGGAACCAACAGAACAGTTTTGTCTTTCAAAAGCGTGTGCGATCCGGATCCCGACTTTTTCACATTACCATCAGATTCGAGTCAACGTGTAAAAATCACCATTCTCGCTCTTCCAATTCAATGGTCTAAACATCATCACATCCTAATTGCATGTATGACCTGAATATGGCCAAATTTAATTTTCCAGATATATATATATATATATACCTACGAAACGATCTAGCTGTGTTTCACGCTCCAGCGTTCATTGAACGTTGATTACCCAAGTCGAGAGGAAACACTGACAGTACTGGTATCAAGTCACATACAGCTCTTAAGTAGGTATAGCCAAAAGCGTCAAACGCGCAGCATATACTAAGCTATCTGACCAACATAAACAAATAAAAAGCGCGCTATTCATTGAGTGTTTCGTATTTTGGTGACCCGGTAAACTGGTCAAGCTGACCAAAATCGAAACTGTCTGTTTTATGATCTACTAATGGACCCATCGTGTGCACACAGTAATCTAGACAATCGNCGACTGGTCTTGACTATGTTAAAAACAAGATATGGTTGGTTGACAACCTATAAACAGCAAAGACAACGGTAGGTGTAATACTTCGGGATGTGTCTTGTAGTTACAATGTATTTCGTAAAAAAATCTACAGTGGTTATTTAGATTAGGAAGTTATGCTTGTGGTTGATCAGTTCGTGTGAACAGTTCGCGATGGAGATAAGGGGGGATGAAGCAAGGATTAGTATAACGAAGGTTAGGAAAAACTTCGAAAAATTAGATCAGCTTTGGCGACAAAGAAGTATAGGTCAAGAGGAATGTGGAAAAGGCGACTATGAAAACAGTGTTACTTTGTGGCCACTAAATGTGACTGCTCATAGTGAGGAATGTGAACCATCTTCAAACATCTTATCATCGATGTCAAAATCCAAGTGCCAATTTTAAGAGATTCAAAAGAGTAAGCAATTGTGACATTAGAACGTCATAGAGAGGGACGTATGGACTTGGTGGGTTAGATCATATGCTGAGGATGTTAGCTCGTAGTGTACTGAGTTCAACATTCTTTACTCATATCGTACCCAACTAATGCAACGCAGTAAGCGGACAAACGATGGTTTGGAGTAGAGACAATAACCAACCACGATAGTCAGACTCTCGTGGTCCACAAAGTCTATAGGTGAGGACATTAGTGGAAATGGAGGCAATCAGTCCCGGTAAAATAAACCCGACCACTGGCTGCATGGGTCCTGAAAGCAAAATAAGTAGACCGGAGAGGTGAAGACAGCAAGAAGATTATCTCGCAACGCATTTATTCACAAGACACATTCACATCGAATGTTTTCGTTCATCTACTTTTCGTATGTAAATAGTTTTCACAAACTACGTCATATTCTTTCCCATTTTAATCTCTGAACTGGGTTTATCATATGTGTGACGACTGAGCACCAGTATCGATCACGGAGGATATACATTGAACACTATTTATTGTTAACTGAATCGTTCTCATGTGGATGAACTTTCGGCTATCTCACCTTGAAAGAGAGCACCAGGCTTGGATTTCGTAGTTGTCAGAACATATCGATAGGGACATAACCCCATCCGGAACGCAAGTTGTACCTTTATCTTCGTGAGGCAAGTGGTATTCACATGGGCCTGTAGCCGAAAGTTAGGATATAATGATTTCGCCACGTCTAGTTTGAGATTAATGGAATAGTGGCTAACACGTGTATAACAGAGTCCTGAAGATCACCGTGTAAGTTTCGGTTCAAACGAGGATATATATCACTGATAAGCTACGACAAAAGTGAAACTCTGGTGTAGTATTTTGTTTGCCAACTGTTTAGTCGAAAAAGGGAAAGGTCTCAACCAAATGTAAGTGACATTTTTACCCATAACAAAGAAACGTTACAAAATTCATTCAATAATAATTAGAGTAACCCTGATGGTGGTGTGTCCGGTTAAGTAATGAACGCAAATTCCAGTCAATAACTGATATTACTTGCCCGATTTAGCGTGGTGAAAAGACCAATGATCTATCGATGATGGGACTAAGACTATTGACGAAAGGTTGCCGATTCGAATGTCAATTGGTTTAATTTTGCAAATTCAGTTGTGCAATTTCAGTCTGAAAATGAACATGGAAAAGTATTTCTATTATGGTGCACCAAACCGTTTGAAAAGACAGATCAACTCACCATTAGGACACAGGCGTACAAACGGAAGAAGCAAATTGCCTTGCTTGCGTAAAACGGAACAATTGCGCAAGCTAGTCTGATATTGTACCACACGCGGATTGAAATCGGAGAATTGTAGCAATGGCTGATGATGCAACTGGTTCAGGCGATCCCGAGCAATGTTACACACCGGTAACATACGAAAATCCCAATTCGTGAGCAAATTTCCAGGCAGTACCATGAGCGTGTTGACATGACATACGCAGCAGAAGAACTTCCCGAAGAATTCACAAAATCGCATTCGTTTGAGATAACCTTTCAAATGAAACGGATGAACTACAAATAGGAACAGCGAAGCAGAGACTACTAGGATGTGTTAGAGTAAAAATACATGCAACCTGCTTACACTCTTCCGTCTTGCACGAGTATTAGATACACCCAACTCATCCCATAGTGATCAGCTCGATGTGTGATCGGACGCGTTCGTATAAAAGTACACAATCAAGCAGGTCAAGTGTGAGATGAAGTGAAGCTCGCATCTAAGACATAACCAGCTCCGCCGGATGAACAGTGTACACATCATTTATACAATGAGTTGTTTAAGATGCATAGCATATTCCGTCAATTTAATGAAATGCAGTGAATCCGATTAGGTAGTTTTTGTTACAGTGGCTAGTGGGTCAGAATTGTGGACGAGCGAAGTCGCAAGCGTACCCACAACCTGCTTAAATGGATGCCCTTGAGCGGAATTCGACACTGTTCATACGTGGACTGGTTTTATTCGTCCGGGTTTATACCAAAAGCACAAGTGACCTGGTCAGAGTCACTCAACGACGTATGTGTGCTAGCATCATTTGGTTCTGATCAAAAGGAAAGACAAATCCGGACACGAATGCCACCTCTTTAGTGGTTCAGCTCTCAATCGAAGAGAGCCAAGTTTAGCGTTGTGGCTGATTTCGTGCACATAGAGTCTGTTACAAAACCCCAGGTGATGTAAGTCTACTTTGCCTTACTATCACTGATGTATTGCTGTCTATGATGATGACCAGTCTTAGGATGCAAACTTGTAAAAGAGGGTAATTGAAGCTAAAGTAAAAGCTCAATGTCACACTGCAAATTTGGATTCAAAATACAGTTTTTGCGGAGTGATTTCACAATTATTTCGCATCTGTTTTTACGCTTTATAAATACTGCCGGTTTAATTGTGTTTTAATTCAAAGAAAATATCAAATGTTGTGGCTCACATTTTTGTACGGTCAGACCAAAAAAAGGCTGATGAAGTTATTCAAAAACATATGTACTGGCAGTTGTTTCGTGTATTCAACGGCAATATAAAAAAAGTCGGCAAAAAACTGTCCGAAAATAGTTGTGAATAAAAAGAATCAACGACATAAAGCAAACAAGTGAAAACAGCTTACGGGTTTCAACAAATGCTCCACAACCGGCACAACGATTCTGCTGGCTAGTCATAATCGCTTTTCGTCTGTAAGAAGCCAAACGGGAACAGGTTTGTATAAACTGGCGTGTGAGAAACACAAACTGAGGCAATGCATACATTACAAAAAGACGAACGAATCACCTGCACCAAACTAGTCGCATGGAGTAAAAAGACTGACGAACTTCACATACGCTTTCCGAACTTTAGCTAATGTGACCATTAGGTGTGATTTCCGAAAGAAAACGCCGTAGGATGTTACCATAGGTATAGGATCTACATCTTATTTTTTAATTGTTAACACGGTTGTACATAGGAAGACTAACAACAACCAACAACCGGAACAGATTCAACCGGTGAAAACGCGATCATCAGCATCCCCTAGNTCGAAATAACATCAAGCGGTCCTCCCAAGGAACAGATAGATCGTGCTTTTTTTCCGTTCAAAGAACATTATGCTAGTATTGGACTGCATTAAGGATTTGCCAAATCCGCCTTTTGAACTAATTAAGTAGACGTGCCAGTGATCTGTCAAAGAATCAATTACATGCCAAAATCGTCAGCGAGACAGACAGTGTTCAAGTCCATTAAACTCAACGGACGTGGAACATTGCAGATTGTCAGAATCCAGCATCATCTACGAACACGGGTGAAGGGCGCGAGAGTGCATCGTGTGACCAGATAAAAAACTGAAAGTGCACAGGCTCCAGGATTCATTATGAAGGACAGCGAATTATAAACTCATGACGCAATACCAAGCTGGTGTCATAAATAGCACAAGTTTAAACGACCGCATAAGTTTAAGGCCTGGCAAGTGGTTAGTTGATCGATTTCCTCACTTCCAGTCGTGTCTCTATGTTAGTCAGCATACCGGACAAGTTGGTTTGGCAATGTATGTCGTTAAGTCACGCATTCGTTTGGTAAAATTTCACATTTTACTCCAATGGCTGAATGTAACTATGGTTATGAATCCCTTCTACTGGCTGAGCTGACAGCCGATAGTTTGACATACAACCATTGCTAGTGTGGTCAATTACTGTAACGGCAAAAGACGTGGTCAAAAACTCATTGACGATGAGACAGGATCGAACTTGACTTTCATGATGACCGTGGTTACCCGCCCGCATTGGAATGAACGCACACGCAACTGAACCTGACAACAGAATAACCACTTGTATAACCTGCTCATCACAGCTTTGTAGTTAATTATCTGCAAGTACCCTGATTTCTAGCCTCCATAAAGTTAATGCGAGGTACACCTGTTTCGACCCTGAATTCGCTTAACCTGTACAGGACGGAATGGAGATGATCGCCGACCTTGAAAACACATGACAAAGAACCCATCTACCGAATGGACCGAAGTTGCAAAAGCTATGAAACCTTTCAACTTCCGTACAATACGGTAACGTTTGGTTACCAGGGTTCCGCGTCTGAGAATGATCATCTGGATTGATCCGACCACCTCCCCCCCTCTACTAGCCTCCCAGAACTAAGTGAGCTTAGTTGTGACTGACGGACAGCTATACAAGCACAAACACTGACAAACCAGCTTACAGGTGAGGAAGAACGTGGCTAATACTCCATCATACCGTGACTCGGTACAAGTTCACGAACATTGAAGCTACCGTAGTAATGCAACCGAGCGATACGTCAAACCACAACCGATGGTCTGCTTAGGGTTCCACGCGTAAATATTAGCCATTCANAACCAGCGTGTCGGACAATAAAGATTGTGCTTTATTGGACGCCTTCTCGCTACACTATGATGTTGTCTTACGCAATTTGGTTGTCTAAATCCGACGCACGTTCAAGCAAGTTGTTGTGATCATCACCTTCTGCAAACAAACTTGATGTAGCAGCTGTTCGACGTTTTTATTTGGTACGTACCGACTGACCATAATTTCGCTTGAAGCAGCTTGCGTGTGAGCTCTGATTGATTGAAGTTTTTACAATCAGGAAACCGCCCTACTCCGAATTCAATACACTGAGGATTCCAGAAATAGGGTGATAACAACTTGTATACTTTACATATAGTGACTAATGATGAAAAGTAAGGCAAATACTAAATTCTTTCAGTTCTCATACTATAAGATCAATGTTGCGTGCAACATATCGCGTTAGATGTGGGCTAGACACCATCAAATTCCGGAACACATAAACAGGGACAACTGAGGTAACCGGGGGTATAGTCTACCATTGTGCGAGTAGTAGTCAGACGTAGTGCAACACAGTTTTGTTGTGGCCGAATGTGTTCAACGGCGCAAAAATAATAATAATAAAACTTCACGGAAAATTTACCGAACGGTCAGGACAGGTATTCGTTGAGTTGGTTACCTCAAGAATAAGAAGGATGGGATTACAAAGAGGTTGAGGTGAAGGAATAACGAAAGAAGTGTAAGATCGAGTGAGTGAAAATAAATGTTTTTAGCGGGGTCTAATGGAAAATGTAGGAATAGATTTAAATAACGCGGGTGTCAGACAGAACTTTTACCAGGAAGTGTGTGCGCACTGTGAGATGATGGGAAAAAATGAAATTAACCAATTGTTTATGGCGAATGCCACTGCAACATGATGGACGCTTTAGGGATCTAGCAAAAGTACCAAATCCCCCACTGATGAACCAGTCAAAAAAAACAGGTGGAAAACGCATACAGTGGGGGGAATTGAACACAAGCGCTTGTAAATCGGTCAATTACATGAAGGGTGTTAGACACCAGGTATAAAATCAGAGCTTTCTGATTTTTGTTCAAACCATCGGTAAAGTAAAGTGACCATGTCATGTTATTATTTAGAGTAACACCAAGAAATTTAGCACAGAGAAGTCGAAGTAGAGATCCATTATGGACACGAGGGGATAGCCAAACATTGAAAAGTTCCTCATATTGATTCACTTTGATGAGTCAATCGACAAAATGTGGAGCTCTGATCAACCTGAGAGATCCGGATAAATTGGCAAGCAGGACAGACAAAGAAAATCGAGTTGGGTATTTGTTGCCTATAACCGTATCATCTGCAATATTTGAACAAACGTGTGATATTGAACTAGTTTAGATGCTGCACAAAGTGAAATTGGGAATGAGGAGTGGACTGCACCTTGCAGAACACCAGAGCCAATGTTGAATGGCAATTGAGCTTAATCACTAAAAATTAAGTAAATTGGTTTCAATCCCTAAGGCAGTANACAAGCAAGCACAAAAGCCGAAACAGTGTCGACAAAGTCGTAAACACTGAAGAAACGTTAACCTGGTAGACAAAGAGCAACTGGAGTCACAGTAAGAGAAGGCATCGGGATATTAAGCTGAGTGCCCGTGAAAATTACAAGAGATAAATCATCCTTGGTATACAAAACAGGTCAACTTGTAGTCGCATTGTTGAGATAAAACGGATGCAAAGAAATAAGGGTTACCACCGTAATAAACAGAAATCAATGATGAACGTCGAAATCCTCAGTGTAGCGTCCTGGAGTATTGAATCGAGAAAATCAGAACAGCACTGAGCAATCACAAATAGTTAGAACGATGTCTTTTTATGGAGAAAAAAACAGCGCTTACCATCGCTAGTGAGCGATAAGCATGTTGTGTTTTGACTAGTCCGTTCGTTGTTACGTCCTATTGTGGCGGATCATCAAGCCGGAGGTGTTTTGATGAACGCCTTTTCGCTACACTGGTGCCGTGCCCTGAACACAACGCAATGAAGTTGCCATGGACCAATTTGCGGACGGAGACGTGGAAGAGTGGCTGTCGGAATTTGAGGCAATTGCAGCGTGCAACGGATTGAAAAGCGAGGCACAACTTTTGACAGCATTGGGAACACTGCTCACCGGACGGGCAAAAGCTGTCTATGCCTTGTGCAAACAAATAAAGACCGCAACATCGTATCAAGAAACGCGGGCGGCACTGATTCAAGAATTTACAAAGGAACAAGACCGACAGCGGGCAATGGATCGTTTTTATGGTGCCGGATTTTGCGATACTCAAGACCCCCTGGTTCACTATCAACACTTATTGCGACAATTGACGTTGGGTTTACCGGAGGCAGATGAGAAAACGAAGGATAGATTGGTGAGGGAGCGGTTTATCCAAAGTTTACCGCCGGAGCTGCAGGATAGCGTTAGGATGGCCGAGTCTTGTGGGTCACGGACATGGAACGACTGGTCGGAATTGCACAGCGCCTACCCGTACGGATGCAAGTCGGACGGCTGGAAGTCAAGGAGCTTGAAGAGAAAGTGGAGCAGTTGACGCAGGCAGTGGAAGGCTTGAAGATGAATGTGGAACCAAGAGGACGACAAGTTAGACGAGCACGTGAGCAACCTTCACCGTAATCGTTGTTTTGTTTGTAATGGGGTGGGACACTTTGCCCGCCAGTGCCCTAACAGACGTTTTCATCCTTGTTTTTCGGTGGTAACGGGTTATCATGGGGGCGTTCCACGGGTAAAAGTCCTGATCGAGGGAGAACAAAAGAGTGCGATAGTAGATACGGGGGCGGGGGCGTCAGCAGACGATGTCATGTTACTATCTCATGCGAGTTTCGCTCTTGTTAGAGCTCGTCAGTAGTGCATATGCCTGCCACGACCGGGACTAGGACCCCAACAACAAGAGCGAAACTCTACACTGGTGGGTATTTTCGAAAGCGGCTATCTGTAAAGTCCACGGGAATGTCGATTGAATGCTTGAGCCTAGAGATAAGGTTATTTAAATCGTCGATTTCGTCCTTTTCTTTTCTTCGTCGATCTTTAAAATCGATTTTGTTCTTCTTCGCATGGTCATATAGCTGTGAGTTGTCGTTATCAGCCACTAATATGTTGACGTCAACGTTGATCAGTGTCCATTGTTTTCTGTTTCGTTGGAAGGAATGCTGAGGGCAGTTTTTGACTGTATACTCCTCTGTGCAAAGAATAATAATGTACCCATTCTGACTGTTATTCAAATATTTGGCTATCCATTGTGAGACTTTCCGCTTTTTAACGCTTCTTCTGAAAAACCGGAAAGTAAATGCAGGCATGTTGTAGTCGTTTATCTCTTTCCAGCCGGACCACACGAATCGGGAGCCACGTTTTCAGCTTTGTGTCTATGTTGTTTTATTCGATCTAGTATCTCGGCTTATTCTGCTACCTTGATATGATGGTCAGGCTTGTGTGCTACATCGATCTGGAGGGCTATGTCTTCTAGAACTTCTGTTCTTATAGCTTCAGTCATGCCAGATAGTCCAAACGGTAGCAGCCAAACAAAAAAACAGTCACGCTCATTGGTTTATATGTCGCATTATTGACTTTGTTGTAGTTTTCGGGTAGTGAGGCACAATACTACGAGCTCAGAACAAAACTATTTTCATTAGCTGCGGCACTGCTGTCTCCCGATCGAAGAAGAAGTGGTTTACAAAATATATCCTCAAGCGAAAGAGTCTTTCGATCTCCTAACGGTTGATTGTGACCGTCAGTGTGCCATCCTATACGATCGAAACCATTTGGTATCGTTTCAAATCCTGATGTAGTTTCATATACATCTACGGCGCTCGGCAGTGATCAGAATCAGAAAACATTGTCTTGTTCAGTTACCTCACCGAACCCCCACTGCATTGCATAATCATTATACTGCCATGAATTCGGACGTCAAATTATCAGCCCCATTGTGTTTCCTAATGTCTCATCCAAGTGAAAAACTGTCTACTGCAACCAGTACGAGGTCTTCTCCCTAGTACTTGCGTGGGAGGTTTCAACTCGAGTACGATTTCTAGGGCTATTCGAAGCCCCTAATTCTGAATACTCATGGAAAACATCATCTGGTAGAAGCCGAACCGGAGATTTTTTATTGTTATCGATTG
>LOND01003111.1:4319-17066 GCA_014220965.1 Paragonimus kellicotti | reverse complement strand
CAGGATGGAGTCAAGATGAATCAAAAAGAGGTAGGACACACTCAGTTTGAAGGTATGACATAACTGATCGCGGAGATGACGTATTGCCAGTAACAATGTACGTCAGTGATTCGAAACTGTGGGAAAGATCGCAAGGCTGAAATGTCGGCAGACGGTGACATACAATTCAGTGCGTCTAGTCGGCGGTTATCGATAGTAACTCAGAGATACTTTGTGAACAGCATAAACCGGGTGTACCGTGACTTCTTAGAAAGATGGAACCCGAAGTTCCGCGTACGAGTGAAGACATTATAAAACTTCTGATGTGAATTACTTAGGTTCGTTCCCCATGAAAATGACGTCATAACAGACTCGCAACTCATCTGACTATTTCAACTTCAAGTGGATATCACAAGTTCGCTTATGCAAAGGAAAGTGTTTTGCTACAGCCTGTATCTTTCGTGAACATGCTGGTGATTTTCTGAACCAGAGAAATCACTTACGTCGTGATGATTACTAGTTTATGTGTCTCGTTAAACAAAAAAGTAGCACTCGCCATCCTTCAGGCCTCACTACTGCCAATATTGACATTTAGCACGATTCCTATTGTACCATTTCCTTTACCGACATCTTTCTAACAAGTAACTCAGCTCAACTGTTGTACTGTGGCTTTTAGCCCGCTAACTTCAAGCCGTACGAATATTCAGTTGGCAGCTGTAAAACATACCAGTACATTTAAAAACGTCTATCATGGGCGCGGCGACGAATTCAAGCATGGTTGTTCTAGTCTACTGTTCACCAGCCTAACAATATCCAGC
Source organism: Paragonimus kellicotti (assembly GCA_014220965.1). Taxonomy (NCBI): domain Eukaryota; kingdom Metazoa; phylum Platyhelminthes; class Trematoda; order Plagiorchiida; family Troglotrematidae; genus Paragonimus; species Paragonimus kellicotti. The sequence goes on along the minus strand of LOND01003111.1, from coordinate 16,269 downwards.
ACACAACGTGCATTTGTATACCACATGATAACGAACATATTGTGGCGTATGTCTATGACAGAAGACAGGGTGATCACATAATTCAAAATAGAAGACAGCTAACCGAAACGCACCGGTTCAATGAAGTCAGCATTACAGCAGAGTTGGACGGGATCAGGGCACGGTTAGTAAGCATTTTGAAAGATTGAGGTCCAGAAGGACAATCACTGTCTCCACGAGCCTCGTTAAATGCCCAATCTGCATCGCATGTTTGCATGATCCGTTGATGCAAGTCCTTCAGAAAGGCCATTGGTTCCGGCTGTCCAGAAAACCGTTCCATATACGAAGTGACCAAATCAGCTGCAAGACCGGTAACAAATCGAGTTTGCAGCAGATCCAGTGAGCTATTGGACACCTCATCGTCCCACATACTGTGAAGATTAGATTGACTGCGACCTCCATTAGACTCGGGCCAATTGGATTGATCATCATCCAGAAAACGGCCCTCTTGAACCGTACCAGCGAATAAATCTACAAACGGCGATCGATTGTGTGACTGTCGATATTGGCATTGCTGTGATGCTGCTCTCAAATTGGTTGAAAGCTGTTTCATTTGGTTCTGCAGTAGAAAATAAGATAACCACAGTTTGAAAAGACGGGTGGAGTGGCAGGATGCAATATATTTGTTCAAACTGACTCCGCTAAATCTTATCAGATGCACACTATAGAAATGAAAACTAATTAAATTATCAAAACAGCAATTTTTGAGTAATCGATCCAGGTATAAATTGTTCACCGACGATGACAATGGTAATGCCAGCTTAATGGATAGTTTTTTCAAAACATGAGAGTGGCTTCGAGGTTCTAATGGCGACTGTTCCGGCAAGGTTTCGTAAACGTGCGTTTCAGTGTCTGTAAAAGGCTGAGAAAGGCGAGTAAGGGCAAAGTCAAATCTGGAGATTAGGGAGGCTACCTTTTGGCTCACCTCTTCCAATCCAGCGGTCCAGAAGGAAGGCCATTTATTGATTTGGAAAGAAGCACGACATTTGACGAAACATCACGAACAGAACATGCATTGACCTACAAGGCCACCGCTCACTCAATGCCACAAACGGAGCATCAGACACACTTGGACATTTGACAAATTCTCCCCTAGCCGATTCACACTCAGCACAGATCATTTGGTGTATATGTCTAAACTGATCTACACGCATAAACCAAATGTTCCACTGAGTGGCAGTACTCTGTTGGACCAGTTCGCATGACAGTGAAGCGACGATAACAATGCAACCGCACGTAGACGGAGTTCATATTGGCCGTACAAGAACAGCACTTATGAAAAATCAAGCGAAATAACTCGAGACTGTCACACAACTTACTTATTCTCAAGTAACTCAGATATCAATGGCAGGGATCTCGTTACGTTCACTGGAATCATGTAGCACAAACACTACAGAATTTATGGTTGACCTGTCCATAAGTGAAACCTTTGAAGCTTGGCTCAATCAATGTGAAAATCTATTTGGATTCGAGTTGACTTGTCTCGATCCCACTACAGAAACTCGGCACCGATGGACATGCAAAGTTTCTTACATTTATGTTGTCCAAATCACTGATTCTCACAAAATGTGATAGCTACTAACTTAGCATCTATTTTCGATACGCATATCTGATTGCCGTTAGCAGTTCCCGAACGACTGGAAAACAGCCGAAAACTATATAAGCAGAGGAAGCTCACGGACAATCCGGACGGTTTCAGTTACATACATTAATTTCCGATCCCATTAGACGCTTATCTCTTAGTTGTGAATCACAGTCGATACGGGATGCAGGACAAGTTGAGTTGACGAGGGCTAGTTCCGCTAAAATTCTCCAAACTGAACCCATCAGCAACTCGGGAGCTTTACAGAGCCATTGCATGCTTACTTAGGGATGTTTAAGAATTCAATGAGACACACTTGATGTACTTCCATTTACCTGTCGCCGTTCTCGATCTTCCAGGTTGTAGTTTGTCATAAGTGGGTCCCGTTTCTTTTAACCACTTGATACGCCACGGAACAGTTGTGCACGCAAACTGGCATTTAGTTCGAGGTCATCGAAAGAGCGCGTCCGGGGTTTTGGCATAAATGAGTCAACGCTAATCGGCTAAAAAAGCAACTACACTCGATCTTCAGCCGGGTAGTCAGCAGACACGACCCAGCAGTAAAATGGTCGCCCATCCAACAGTACGAAGTCGATCGCGTTGTGTCCTGCTGCTACGCGCCGGCGTGTGTCTCAACCTTACAGTTGATTGACCAACCTACTGACCAATCAGTCGCGCTCGTGACCATGTCATCATCGGACATCTGAGTAGCACGGATCACGTGACCATACTGCTGCAGGCATGTTGACCGGCCTTGGCTCACGTTGTTCAACCTCATTCGTGCACATGTTTTGTGTTGCAGGGCTGCGTGCTTGCAGCACGAATACAATTACTACCTACTGACTACGTTTTGAATTAAGGACACAGACCGTACTCACAAACTACACGCACAGCAATACAGCACCTTGAAATCTGTAACAGATCTGGGATGCTATCAAACTGTCCAGCCGGTCATCTTTCACACAATTCTCTGCGTGTAAGAACCAGCGCACCGTAGTCACCCCGAATCGACTATGAATCAAGCGAGTGTCACAGTTCAATAACGTGCTTACTATCCATAATCGTATCAGAACCAATGTAGTGTTTGGCTGGCCGGTAGTCTCCCGATAAGAGCGCTTGTAACAAGCGTACTGAAATTGACTGGTAGACCAGCTGACGTGGACACACAACAGCTGAAACAAAAGTTCCATCACCCTGCATTGAGGTTGCCTCTTCGTCATTTCAGCGCAGCAGAACACAAACGTGGATGCAGCTTGACCCACACAAATGCTGGCAGATACACTGTGAAGAGGCAGATGATCCATGACGCTGGCATTCCAGTAGCATCAGAACTGACAACTGTTTTGGACATGTAGAATAGTCGCTAATGCTTCAGCACCAACCAAGTTAGGACTTATTTAATTCAAGTTTTAATCTGCGTTTATGGTATTGGTATGTTCGCCGAGCTTGGCATTTAGGTTGCAAACGTTTCATCACCAAACGAGGTGACATCATCAGTGCGTAAGTGTTTCAGCGTATAGTTTTTGAGCGTGGAGGTTGGTGAAGTGCGATGGATGCCTGCTCTTATATAGCAGAGTGAGTTGACCTTCTGACCTGAGTTCTGGTTGGTCGCTTTCTGTTGTTCATGACCTTTGACTGACCCACCATTGGTTGATTCTTGTTGCAGTTGAACATACTAATACTAAAACCATCAACCCGAACTACGTACAACACCATCACTGTTCACAACTATCAGAAATCATATATATTCGGGTTCCTGTGAGCTGTAAATTGCTCGAACACACTTCCCTTATCTTGGCTTGTTGATCTGGGAATAATTAGCAAACTTTGTATGTCCCCTCACAATTACCGTTTCTTTGAAAGCTGTTTCACTTGCTCCTGTGACAAACAACCCCTCTAAAGTGATACCTGACGTATGCATTCGGTTTCTCAGTGTAACCTGCCATAATGCTTCAAAAAAGGTTCAATAAAACACTCGGTAATGATTTATTTTCCCCCATCCCGCCACCTCAATGATTTTACATTTGAAGAAATGAACCGAAGTTCGGGGAATTAAATTATATCACAGTGAACACTACTCACACTTGATCGCTGACCTTGTATTTACATAAGCCCTCCGGCTAGACCCACTTCAAAAGGAAGCACCAGACTTGAGTTACGTTCTTATTAGAACTCATCAGTAGTGCATATCCTCGTCCGGATCAGGAATTTGCACTTCGGTCTTCGTGCTTGTGAGACTAACGTTTTAACCACAGCACCAGTAACCTCACAGCAGGCATGACCAAATGATCCGATCCAAACGCTTAACCACAAGATTCTTATGAATAGTGTTCGGCTTGCCCGATCATTTCGAAAGGAGAAAAATAGAATAGCTCTGTTCAATCCATTCGATACTCCATGATCAGAACTCCCCAGTTAAGTTGACGTTACTGTCTTTATTGAACCAACTAGGCATGGTTTGAGTGTTTAATAAAAGTTCGGGGATTTAGATTACTTCAACGAAACCGGCTGACCAATAGTTAGCCATAGTTTAATTCGAGAACAAAATGTTCATAGAGAGAAGAGAGTAAGTAAAAATCAGACGGCATGTGGTCGGTAGTGAATAAAATGTGGCGTTCCAGCTGTACTCGGTTTGGTAAAGATTCGTAAACTGCGATGGAGGTTTATTGTGAAGGAAAACCTCCGAAGACAATCAAAACCGTTTTCGCTACGGTTGATCGCTCGGACTTCGCAGGTTGTGCAAACAGAAAATGGCACTGCTAGTATGATTGTCCTTTAAAAGTTCCGAGTAGACGATTTCCATCCAACTTCAGCAAGAAACAATCATGACAACACAATTTCTCACATCACGAATTATTTACCGTGAATAGCCCACATGTTGGACATTCGGTCGACTACCCATTCCATTCAGAATTTTAAAACAGTACTTACAAAGCGGTCAAATATTAGTCAGACAATCTCTTTAATGGCCAATTGCCGTGGCAGTTTTCCAAACCTGAACAAATGATGAAGAACGCAGAATGAAGCCGTCAAAAAAACATATATAATGGCCGAGTTGTGATGTTGGTTGTGTGGATCGTGAAAATATGCCTGATCAATAATTCAACGTACAAACAAACATGAGGACAAGGGTTCTGACCAATAGGTTAAAATGCTTTCAATGGACCACTAATGTACTGAACGTCCGAAAAACAATATAGTTTGCATCGGAGAAGCAATAAACAGTTTCTACACAATGTATCTCTCGGGCACATTTGGCTGTATCTCATCAGGAACATACTGTAGGCCGCGGGTTTATACATTTGCCACATGCGATGACTTTACGAGTAAGACGGTCGATCAAGAGGATAAGCACCTCAGTCTGAGGACTGGTTGCATGCTGAATATGAGCCATGGAACACAATGTAAAAACTACGAGAATGAATAAGGAGAAAACGGAAAACGTACAGCGTGGATTGTGCATTACACCAACAAACAAATGACAACTTTTGCTGCCTAGAATACAACACAAATTGCTGCTAAAAACTACCAAGTCCCATAAGAGAAAGATCACTACAACAGTCCCGCTAAGGATCTTGGTTTCCATTTTTTCAACCGGTGAAGTCCTAGATTCTTCTAGACCGCGGTCGTGAGGCAGGAGACGATCAACAGAAACCAAGGTTGATATCAGCTCTTTTACGCTGTAAGTCATAGGTAATCTACTATGCTTTTTTCCCCTCCGGCCGCACTCAGCAAACGCAAACACGACGCACTGGGTAAGTAGCGACATAAACGCAACTATTCAGGGATCTCACCAAGACGTTTGACTTCATGAATCATGAAGCATGGCGGATAATGCCTTGCGAATCTGGCTATCCACGTAGGAAGAGCTCAAAGATCGTCATGTAACATGTATTCTTCAGCATCATTTCGTCTGTCCTTTTCAATTACACATGCGAAATAAATTACAAACCATTAGACGTATGGGCGCCTACGGGCAAGATTTCAGGGATCAATCACCATTTATTCTCGTGATCGAATGATGACGATAGATGAGGATGCAAACCGGGAAAGAAGAAGAATGATGGAAACAAAGAATGCGAATAGGGAAATAAGGATAGAGGGAATATTCAACCTATGTAAAACACTACCAAGGTAGCGAAATACTCACAACTATCTGTTCCTGACCACATAGTGGTGGTTACATACGGTGTATAGCAGGAGCTTCAGAAGACGCTAAAGCACGTTTGTTCATTGTCTGACAGATAACAGGAAAGGCTTTATTGAGATTTACTCGGTGGCTAGATTCTTTTAGACGGTTTGTAATTGCAGTTCCACTTTTGACATTTAAAAACCATTTGGGGAGGTGCTCCGGGATTCCAGCATGGAGTGCCCTCACTATATGGCCACCGTAATGCAAACCACAGGAACGGGTAGATTCATAAATAATGTTTGATACGGCAAATGTGGGCACTGGAAGGCGCAGTTAAATGGATCAGTCTCTGATGATTTCGAAATTGTCACTGACATGAAGCAGAGTTGTGCTGTATCCACAATATCTTCATTTGTCATAGATTTTTGACTGCAATACTTTCAGCTCCTACGCAAAGCTCGGAGAACGGAACGATGTTCAAAGTGAACATCATACGCATAACTGCCTGTTGAATACTCGACATTTCGATGTTGTAAGCCTGTTGCGTAATTGAACCATTCGAATGCTGCTGTGTTCGGATGACAATGAACTCTTTGTACACAATGAACAAGAACTGGAGTGAGTGGCCACGGCTTTCAGAACTGCGGCACTCCAAATACTGTTTGGATGTCAAAACAGGTAAGACTTTTCTCTCTCAGCCTTTTCCGAACAGAGGGGTGCCCACATCAACATTATGGTCCGGGAAACCGATCGTCCTCTGCTTTAGAAACTTGGGTTATGGTAACCTGTTACTTTTTCTTTCTCCAATATTGGTGGTACACTTCCAGGCTGGGTTTGGTTTATCAGTCCCCCATTCAGACTACCTTCTACCGGATGAGTCCAAACAAGAACGAAAACGGTCGTGGAGTGTAGGCCTGAGTGTGAACATCAGTGATCATTATGAACCCAATTTTGAGTTCTTGTGGTCGTATCCAGTACAAACTGACAGTCCAAGATGGACTGTGTCCATTCGTATAAACGGGGTGAAAACAAATTATGGTTAACTTAAATATACTTGTTTCCGCGGTCTTATTCAGAATGTACTAGCAAACACACCAACACTGAACTCTTCTTGCCTCACATTTTCAAAAACTCCCCAGGCTTAGGATGTACCCTTGGAGTCTCTTCATTTCTTTTTTTGATGACGGATAACAATTTTAGTTGCACAACTAGCATATCAACTGGCTAGCCAACATTGAGCCAACAGATGATTCAAAAGAACTGTTTCGTGAGAAGTAGCTTCCAGCTGAAGTGAAGAGCGATGGATCGACGGGCTTGTGAAAATCAACCTATCACATGTCTACAAGGAAGAGCACACATTCCGTTCATGTAAAGTGTAACACATTCGTACCTGTGGGTCCATGTAAGTCAACAAGCCGAAATTAGTCAACGACTGTTCAATTGCCGGTCCTCGTGATTCCGAGTTGCCGACAGGAATCTGCATCGAAGACGTGGTAGAGGAGCGTGGTGAGCGAGAGGGGTCGGGGTCACATGATTCGGAATCAAGTAACGACCGGATGAGCGAGACAGAGTTCAAATATTCCAGTTCGCCAATGAGAAATTCACTTAATTCCAGGTGAGCAACCTCGCAGACCAACTCATCCTCGAAATCAGAACGACCGGGCAATAACAAATGCTGTTGATTGCAATTATCTTTGATATCCAGAAAGCTCGGAGAGGGTCCAAGTTCCGGAGAGGCACCTGAAGGTGAGTAAAACCAAGGGTGTAATACTGAGAATGAACTGCTACAGGAGGACAGGATTCATCACTACTATGTCTCCAATACATAGGACTGGGACATATAAACATAAGCAAACATGCCAAACTTAGTAAAATGTATCAGGAATGGATACTCCAACAAACAAACAAAAAAATAATGGAACGAGGTACAACAGATCGATATTTGACCGCAGCTGTAACATACCCATAGCTTTTTCAGCTAGTCTCTTTTGAGAAGAAGCGCAAGGTAGTTCGACCTTGGCTAGCGATAAATCAATGGCGCGGTGGTCAACACGCTTACTTCATAAGAGCGTGGCCTGGAATCAAGTCACGATCGTAGAAAAGATACGCATTACTGATGAGCTTCAATAAGAGCGAAACTCGAACATAATGCTTTTCTAAGACGAAATGCGAAGGCTGCGAGTAAGTGTGAGTGATATTCAGATTACATCGACCAGAATTCCCTTGCTACCGCTAATCGGTGAGATAAACACATCACAATAGCAGTATTGGTGAATTCGATTCTACACAATTTCTGACAACACGTCTAATCACAAGAAATCAGTGAGGCCTTAAGAGATCAAGCTTTAACATCTCTAAAACACGTTGTATGAGACGTCATACTCATCATCCCTCTATGGAACGTTGATATGGAGCCGGAGGCTAACAAATTCTGCTCGGGATTTGGTTACTCGACTATCCATCTGAGCGAATGGATCATCGAACCTAACACGGGATCGTGATACCGAGTGATTTGATTAGTTTATTACTAAGGAATTGCACACACAACCAACAGACATACACTGAATACTTTATGGGTTTTCCCAAACTAACTTTACATACTCACTTTCTTAATATACATGCATATCTGGAGACCTGTGGGAGCGCGTTAGGGAGGTGACTAAGAGAACCGTATCGCTGGTTGGCCCTCGCGTATACGTCGATCGAACGAAGGTTTGAATATCTAAATCGAGTAAGCTGTGGCCACACAGTCAGGCAGTATGCTGGGCTGACTCTAACCGAAAAGCAGTCTATCCATTTGAGAATCAAGTTTAAAAGGATAACCGTTTAGTTATTGGCGTCCGGTCAGTGAGAATAGATCTACTTGTAAATGGCCGGGTGTGCGTAGAATGTTGTCAATCAGAATCCAGTCTTTCACCAGATGCCTGTAATCCATTGAAAACGCTGTCAGCCTTTTTCACCACGAGTTCATTCTGAGCTCTAAAAATCACCTGAGAACCCGTTTTCGCATACATTTAACAAATACAGACGACAAGCTTGCAGGATCATTTAATTGTAAGAAGTTGTATGTTGTGTAGAAGGGTTTACGGTGAGATCGTCTACGGACTCGTCCTAAGAGATTTAGCGTATACGTTAACAGTGGATAAACCAGAACATTTAAAGCAAAAGAACGTGAAGTGATTTTTGCAATTACACCAACCATAAAACATACAAGGCAACATTTTGTGAACAAAGTCTAGAGGACTGGAGTCAAAACGAATTTGATATAAAGTCTGAGGTTTGTATTAGCCCAGATTACCATCGCTCTTTAGGCGGAAGCTTGTGACAGCTGTTATCAACGGGATGCTTCGAAATGGAGTAGTCAAACAAATCGAGTGACTTGTATGGATTCATCTCATGGTAGCTACTCTTCAAAAAACGGCCATGTGAGAATGTTGGGAAAGAGCACCTTTTCTTAAGAATTCGCCTTATTTGTCAAGAAAAATGGATTTTTCGTCCCTGGGAATTTGAAGGCCCGCCAACATTATCGAAAATTCGAGTTTCGCGCTCGCTTCTGATTGGATCCGTTGAGTGGCATAGGATCAATGTCGCTCAAAACCTATTAAATATAACTGCCGTTCACCACTGTTTTGCCTTCGGGATGAGCAACAAAGTTAGCTCGTTTGAAGGCCGTCTTCTTCCTTACTTGTTGAGGGTTCTAAGTTGCGAGAGTTGGGTTCCGATACTTGCGCTCTGATTTTCGTGCAGTTTTGCGATATCGTTGCGTTCGTTCGTGATAGAGATACTGCTCGTGGTCTTGCGTTTGTTTCTTGCCTTTCTCTGTTAGGGGAGCGGTCGTAACAGAGAAGTTGTGTAGATATCCGGAACTTCAGATAGAAAACCGTAATTAATAAACTCGTTTTGGTCTGTAGATCACTGCAAGAACAACTGCCCAATGGCAAAAATGTCTGAGGAGTGAATCACGGCAGTGCGTCAATCCATATGCTTCACACTGATGAATCTAAACATCTAACGGCTTTCCTCATAGCAAAAGACTTATTCAATTGGGGAATTGTATTGATGGAGTTGCGTGCCGTTTCATCCTCTTGGCAGAAAATCATATCGCACTTAATTTCCGAACAAAGATTTCTACACGGATAAGAGTTGAGTCAGTTGGCACTCAGCAAGACCATTATGGAGATTTTCGCATTATATTAGATAAACTAAGCGAATCCAACCTCTCTTTGAAAGCACACAAATGTTAAATCTGATCCGGTCAAGTTGCTTTCCTCGGATACGCTACATACCATGTGAAGAAACTATGCAACCACATCAGCTTTTAACAAAAACATCCTTGATATCCAGTCGGCAACACTAAATGTTTCATCAGAGCAGAAAGGAAGACATATATTGCGATATGTTAACATTTCATTTACTCTCATCAGTCGCAAACGTAAAACATGCCAGTTATATATATATATATATATATATATATATATATCATACAGATGAAAACAAACAGGGACTAGACAGAACTACAAACACATCAAGTATAAAGTGGTGTTGCTACGTTTGCGACTGATGAGAGTAAATGAAATGTTAACATATCGCAATATATGTCTTCTTTCTGCTCTGATGAAGTGGTTAAAGGGAACTCAGTGTTTCAAACATAAGTGTATTGTTAACAATCTAGGTACTAAATTTTGCCTGAGTAGATTTTATGAAAAGTGAAGTGTATACAAAAAATATGATAAACAACCGCGAAAAAGATATAAATTCATCATTTGCGCCGAAATTTCGCAAAACATTGATACGTGTTTCTGCTACATCGCCGAAGCATTTCGATACATCGAGTGGGTAAAGTTCTGACAAACGAGTGTAATATGTCGGAAATCAAAGTCCATCACGATTGATTCAAACCAACATGTTGGCGTTCTTTTATAATCAGCAAGCCAATAGATCGATAGACTGTCTATAGTGGTAACTTCAAAACTGTAGGGCAACCAGCCCACCACTTCCAGAGGAAGTAGCCACGTTATGGTGAGGCGCGATGCACGAATTGAGATGCTGCCCTTTCAGGAAATTATCATCTTTAGGACAGTATGAACGAATGAGGGCGACAGAAAGCCTACGGATACAAGAAGCGAGGTCTGGATAGTCAACTAACACAGCCAATTGACTTACACCAAAGGTTGGAACTGCAGCTCATACAATTGAGGAACACCCATTGTTAATGAGTTGATTGAAGAACGTTTCCCCTTTCTGGATTAAAATTCTTCCCGTCAGCCGAGTGGAGAAACAAAATTACTCATGAGCGCAGGAAGCAAGAACTTCTCTGCCGGTTCACCGAAATGGTTCCATTAATCTCACAACAGTCCAACCATGGGATGAGCGTCGTTCAGCGTCCGTTGCACAGTTCATATAGAGACTGCAGTGATGTGAATTCTGAAGCCGTTTTTGTAGGATTGAAGGTCAATTGTACTATTTACCCTCTACCTCGCTTTGGCAAAACAACAAGTCATTCCCTTCGTTTCGCGGGTACTATGTGCTTCCTGCATTCTCAAGTAACGCTTAATAATATCGCTACACCCCTGGAGTCTTTGACAGCTTCATGTCTGCACAGCTCCATTTGTTCGAACGTTTAAATTTCCCATATTCAAGCAGATTAGTTCAACTCTTCGAAAAATAACGTGGATAGAGGAAACGCGGATTGAAGTGCCAGTCATATAGGGCTTAGATACGTGACAATCAGTACACGCTCAGACTGCTGACAGTACTGTCCGGAAATTACAAAGTTGACTAAGTGATTATGCCAATTTTTTTTTCATTTGTAGAAGATGGTTTGGGTTCCAGCTCGACTGTCTACATCGTCTTCCAAAAAAAAAACGCGTCAGGTAACCACTCTACACTCTTCTTGTGGATAGCCTAGCTAGGCTTGCATTGTGTCAGTGATACAGATCTTTAATGCCCTTCTCGTCAGACATCGTATGAGGTTTCGCTTTTGATTTAGCGGAACGAAGCTGTCAAAGTGAATGTACTGGACCATTCCAAATTTGTTTCATGTATACTACTCAGTGGGCTGAATTGCCTTTTCAATATGGCAACTTCCAGATAGGTTAGTTGACTGTTGTCATCTGATTGGTTGGTGAATTTAATGTTGTTGTAAGCTGAATTGAAAACTGACAGAACACTGCTTGCTCATGTTGGATACCCCACTG
>LOND01003110.1:26930-41071 GCA_014220965.1 Paragonimus kellicotti | reverse complement strand
ATGACTTTTCATGTACCCTAGTTCTAACTTCATTACACAGGTTTGACCACACTATTTTGCTATTACGCATACAACTTTTATGTCACAATTTACAATTCATCCAGCAGACGACACTGATTGGGGAGCTAACCAACGAGAATTACTGGCAAGCAATTAGTCATTATTTCAAATGTTACGAACTGACATTGTGGTTTATATTGATCGGTCTGACATTAAAAGATGCCTTTTCAAGTGTAACAACTTGAACCCAACTGACCGCTGTATATCTCCTTCGTTTTTGATTCAACATTACGTTTTGATATCTCATAATTCATTCTAATGTCTACCCGCAAGCTCTTTCTCTGTGCTCACCTTGAAAATACCATTCAATCGATTTTGTTAGCCAATTACTGGCTCACAGTTAGTCTGTCAGCGTGCACACAGATATAGGCTAACTACACTGCATGACTGACTGTACTTCGCAATGATTCGACCTTACTACTGTGCACATGCAGACAGTGTTCGACAATAAAATCTGCCATGAAGTTTGAAAAGTGATGAGAAAAACCTCAATGTTACCAACCGCTTTTTATGACAATATTTATGCAATGTCTTGAAGTTGAAATGTGATTCTGGAGGCTCATCGATCTTTTACACGTGACTCACTTTCTCAAAATGATACCTATTTTCTTATTTATTGAATGTAAAGCATGGAACTGTCGAAACTTAAATACATGGAAACAAGATGGCCAAATGGACTGTCCCAGGTATCTGTAAACGGAATACATCATTCAGAAGAAAACGACTGACCGTTAGTGGCATAGTAAGAACCAAAAGATATGATTATATCGCCAGGCATGATAAAGTATCCATTGAATCTCATCAGTCGTTAGAGTTAAACCTGCGAATTTTATACTACCTGTACATATCAACAATATGTGAACTGATCACCCAAACGTTTTTGTAGAAAGACAATCGATTTCAACACCGCCTCCTTCTGTGTACACAAGGTGACCGACGTTTTCCAAATTGTTTGCTTTCTTTAATCATCAGCGGTACTGAACTGCATCGACCAGTTTTGTATGCACAGAATACGTTGACACAAGCTCTGTTTTTTTTCTCCAAGGAACTTATTACATCGCTATATTGTATCTAGTTGATTGTTCCGTTCACCTATTGCAGTTTGTATAAAATCTAATGATATTACGCTAGCAAATGATGTGAATAAAATTGAAATGCTAACACGTGGCAATATATATATTTTTTTCCTGCACTTTAATTGAATGGATAAACTTAATTAAATGTAAGAGATTTGCAACCTTAACACCGACACCAAGAAAAGGACACGATCTAGATCATTGGTACTAATGTGTTCTGTGAAATTAATCACCAAACTTCTGATGCCGTGGAATAGCTAGACTGATTCAGATTATTTTGCGGTCCACTGTTGACGCCTTATTCTGTCTTGTTCACCATGTTTTGTTTTGCCGTATAACAGACGTAGAACAATCTGTTTCCTTGACCAGAGCTCTTAACTTCAACAACACGGAGGTACTTTTTCTTCTTCCCAATCAATATACAACCATCACCCATCATACTGTTAGATGACTATTGTTCGAATCGTCTGCAGTTTGTGGGTTTAAATGAAATTGACTCTTTCGCCCTCGTCAATATTTTGGTTGTCATCCAAGATGAAATTCTTAGTCTATACTTTTTTTCCATTTTGCTGAAGTTGCATGCCCATCTCCAAAGACTCCTAGTTGCTGAACTATGCAGACGACGTAACCGTTGTTGTCCAACCTACGGAGACACACACCTTCACCCTGTCGAATTCTGGTCTAACGCACGCCCTCTACTACTTAATACGTGTAAATTTGTTCTAAGAAATCAACTTGTCGACATCCTTTTGGCGGCTGTCCCTGAATACTACTTGAAACACACGCTCCTTCTCAGATAGCAATCCTTAAACAATTTGAAATTTACGTTGCAATGGTAACTTAATTGTCTCTCGTGTTAACAACTTCTTTTTACTGAAGTGACAATTCGCATGTTTCATTATTTATGCCTGAGGTCGTTTTCAACCCTATTGGTTCTCATCCTCTCTTTCGTAAACTCAGGCTTACTGTCCTCTGTGGTTTTATTATCTTTCCGTACATTCTGCTGGACTATTTACTAAAGCTTTTAAACTGATTTGCCAGATCCACAGTACATTTTATTAACTGTGTAGCTATTCCTCTTTAGAGTCCCAATGGATATTTCTGGGTACATTATTTTAAATCACGTAATTAGTTTGTCTCGAAACGATTGTCCGATTCTGATCGCTGTCCTCAGTTTAGACATCCTGACTTACGTCTTTCCAGGAAACTGTATGAATTCGTACCGTTACAGATGATTCTCTAGTTGTCCTTTAGATAGAGCACTTTCGTAAATTAATTTTTACGCTTTTCCAAAAGGCATAACTGTAAAACTGAATCACTGGCTTTTCATAAAATATTTTGTATGCCGAAGACATGGCTAGATAAATGTTGCGTATTCACATCTCAATGTACGGAGAACAGTTGTCTGACTTGAGCTGACTTGAGTGTAACGTACATCTAGGCCGTGTGAAGTAAGTCAGTCCACTCAGGGTGCAACCAAAAGCAAAGGATCGCATTAAAGAATTGTAAATAGGTGTTTCTTTGGCAATGAGTCATCAAAGAACGTGGTTGATAATCCGACGTAGTTAATGTTGCTTCTGTTTACGATGTTGAAGGCGCACCCAACTACATTTACCAAAAGGTTCGTTAGTGTGCTTGATATGTTAGATGATAAGTTAGATATGTTTTAACTTGCGATAGAACAATTGATACCCCGAATTGTTGCGAGTTCTTGTACTCGGTCAATTGTGGAGTCTACTACTTGACGTAGAATCGAAATTCCTGTAAGACCTAACGGCACCTTTGTCAATTTCTGGAGGACTTTGTCCCCGCATCCTCTTTAAAAGTGACCAGAAGCTTTCCTCGTGATTACTGTCTAACAGACTTGTGTTCGTCAATTCCGTGAGCCTTAGTTGTTAGGTTATTGGACGTTGTATGCGACTCTGCTGTGAGTAATACATACTATACGGTAGAACGCGAGTTACATGCTGGGTTATTAATATTTGTCAATCACAACCGCGCACCAGTTAAAAGTAGCTGTTATTCGGTGCGCATAATTGTAGAGGTCTGATAGAAAATGGGTAACGATGTCCAATTCAGAACATGAAGGATACATTGCAGATACTTACGACAGACAAGTGGACACGGATAGTAAACGACATTATGAATGTTGTGCTAACCAATGTACTTGCCTCAAACGATCGGCTTTACTTAGGTTGAAACCTAGCGGAACAAACCAAGCTGATTTTCTTTGCTTGCTAATAGCGTAACCCACAGCATGAAAGACGTGCCGCGTATTTTATATAATTGATCCGTAGCTGTTGAAATGCGGTTGCCTGTTTCAGCTAAGCCTTGTTAGAAACTGTTGTGCCGGTTAGGAGTTTGGCTCAGCTGGGCCAATCTCGGACACTCTGTTTTCGCCTAACTAAAGACGATCTAGTGTTTAAAACCTCTCTCATCTGTCACGATTCCGTATTTGCACGTATTAGTTACAGAAAAAAATCTTAAAAAGAAGACGGAACATCTAACCGTTTGTTCTTGTTTGTCATGCACATCATCCGTTTAAGACTTTCCGTTGACCCCTTGTTGGACGAGTTCGATAAAAATACGCACGCGATTTATCGTTTTGTGTTGTAAACAACTTGACTGATCTACCACTATCGTACGTTTGGCTGGGTCACTACTTGATATTTAGTTTCAGCAGTCTGTTTCATTTGAGGACTGTTTTCCACGATAATTAAAAATCACCCTTTTCCGGTTACTAATATTAGATTGAGCCCTGCCAAGCCAACGCCGTACGTTGTAATCAGTATTCTGTAAATGTCGTCTAAATGTCGCCTTTCTGCTTCTGTAGATCAATCACCTAAAACTAATTTACAAACTTTCTGTTCAAATTTGATATATTCTTTATGGTGCACAGTTTGTTAAAAGACCACCGTTGGTCGTACACTTCCCGCATCAAACTTACAAGTCCACTCACATGGCCGTATCATGCTGAGATGCCGATCGCTGCAAATATAACGCTTCAGACACATAAATGCTGGAAAAACAATTTCATGTGATAAGTAGATGGTAAATGAACGGTACGAGTGGACGCCTGTTTGGTTTTCTCAGGGCAGACCGATTATGTGGAGTGGATGAATTATGGATGAGGAGATACCGTCAGTCAAACGATGTCATTCATAATTCAGCGTTTACAAAAGATACAATGCTGTTTACTTTTTGGGGACCAACTGATGAAAATCTAATGGAGAACACTAAACGAATCCGGAGTTAGAAACATGCTGTCCTTAATTTCTTGAGCTACCCGCCCCACTTACCATATTTAAATCAAACTAAGACAAAGTCTGTCAACCGGCGAACAAGATAATGATTGTTTTGGCAATGAACTACAGTGCAATGGCAGGTGTTTCCACTGAACCTATCCAAAAAAAATAGTGGCAGTTTTCCCGTTTGAATACCTAAAGAAGTGATAGTTAATCTCCCCCACTCGCGGAAAAAAAACTAATTCAAAGTTGGTGAAGTTGAGCATCTCGTGGAAATTCCAGTGAGAGGTTGTAATATTTAGTCATCAGCAGGAAGCTCATTTTTACGGTATGATACCCATTTATGATAATTGCATAATCCTACTAAGGGAGCACTGTGGTTTGGTAACCATATCACTGACACACTAGTGATGGTAGTCTGAGATGCCATCGCAACTACCGGCCTGAGTGAAGTGACTATGTTGCACATGCAGCAAAGTTATAGTCACTGAGTCAATGCGGTGCAGAAATTTCTTAACGGTTGGTTATTTCACAGATGTAACGGGTATTTACTCTCTAGCAATATAAGGGCTTCCGTACAAAATGTAGCCTTTGGTTTTTAGATTACATCTTGTGTGTTGACACAATTGTGGCTCCAGAGTGAACCAAGTTGATGACCTCAGGAGGATACTTGCTCAACAAGTAAACAGAGATTGGAAGATCACTGTCATGAGGTTGAGCTCAGTGCCAGATCAAGCGTTAATAGTGTATCGCAGTTTAAACGATTCTCCCCATAACCATGTTAAAGTAACATGTAGAAGTTTTTAATTAGAATGGCACGATCGCCGTCTGTCTGGTTCGAGAAGAAAATCTACTTTTTTTCAGGTCATTTGTTCGAGCTACTTTGATTGCGTTCTGTGATAGCCTGAGGTACTTCATTTTACTACTATGGCGGAACATCTTGAAATGGACCGGCCGGTTTTTAAATGAGTATTAATATTAACGGAAAATGACAAGTTTGTATAATTTTATAGCGAGATGTATATCGGAGTGTGGTGCCTATAGACTCTAAATTTGTCAATATAATTCTTTTCACAAAGTATCTGCCAAGATGCTAAGGTGTTCATTCCTCTGGATTTCATTCAGTGCGACCTGATCAGGGATACGTAATTGCTAGCGGAAAGAACAAAGTGTTTTCATTTACCTTATTTGTTTTGGTAGCAGGGAGCAACAACAGCTTCAACGGATTGGTAGAAAGCACGGAAAATAATAATGAGCTGTATGTTCCAGTTCAAATTCACTTACTTATGCCCTTGCACGCCTTATAGATAGCCTCAGCATCCTGATCCGGGTTGATATGAGCTGGACAAGTGAGTGTGCCACGGGCTTGCATTCTATCTCGATTGGCTGTCAATGTGATAATGAGGCAAGAAGGCCAGGTGATTGAGGTCACATTATTTTGATATCATTTTTATGAACACAGTGAATATTAGGGATGTGAAACTGTTAAAGTTAGTGTAGGTTGCCAAAAACGCGTGATTTAATATGCCACAGTACTGCCTAAATGCTCATGGTGCGATTATATAAGAAACCAACAATTGATGTGCAAACCAGAGATGATAGAAGGCAGCAATTCTTTAAGTTAACTCCCTCCCGAGTTCAGGAGAGGTAGCAAGCCTACTTTGGACAATTCGAGATCACGAAAACCCAACTTGAGTACCCATTAGTTTGTTTGTCTGCAGAAACAAACATTTCCTGTTCATACCGAATATGACCTAATACAGATCCTTGTCCAGTATGTCCTTTTCGTTATTGTCAGAGAGTCACAACCTTTCTAATCTACCCTTCTGCTAGAAACCCAACTTACCTCGCAGAAAACACTGTTGAGCAGTCAATAACTTTATCTTCAGTATAAACGATATAGGCGTTGCAAATGGTACATATCCTTTTTTTTACTAAGCCAAATAATTGGGCGAAGGCGCCACAACGAACAAAAAAACCAGCAAAACAACCGAAAAATGAATAGGATAATTTAGGGAACATACGTTTACACAGCAAAACCATAGCTGGTTCTCATTCCACGTTACTTACTTCATTATTTCCGAATGCAGATAAACATTCCACTTTAGGCCTTGACATGGAAAAGTGTGAGGTTTTACGCTCGAAACTGGAGCACAGTTTATGCAATAGCCATCTGACTACCATTTCTGGTTGGTTGTACAAGAACTATGTGACGCATCAAGTGATGGATCCACGTTACGAAAGTTATCCAATCTACTACAGGCTGTGTGGTGAGACCAGTAAGCTTAGCGTCATGCTAAATTTGCCTGTGTCGACAATAGATTAACAAGCAGGTCCTCCTTAATCGGATTTGCAACAGTAATGCCGCTGAGGGACATGCAAACAGGAATGTGTAAACCCTTTGCCCTAAGACATCTTGTTAAGCGAATAATCGTGGGTTGATGCTTGTGACTTAGACTTTCATGCGGACAACTTTTAGTTAGTCATCGCGCTGTGGTACAATTAAAGCTGGTTGGTTGAATACAGTATTTGTTACCAAGCCTTAGTGCTATCGGATATTTCTACCAAACACATTCAGCTATTTGCCACAGTCACTGTGATGTAACCAAAGAAGGCGGTCGCACAGTTAGTGCACAACGCACGATCTACTGTTCAGCATAGGGTGGTTAGCATTTGTTCACCCATGACTTGAAAAGAGTATGGTTCATATTACCAACCAACATCGTATGCGTACTGGCCGAATTTACCTTATCTAAAGTGAACAAAACATTTTCTTACTGTTTTTATTTCTTTTGTTTCAGCGACCACCATTCAAGTGAGCTTTACCAAATATCGTTTGTTAAAGTTGACGTAACACAATTCCATTCAGTTTGGCACGGTGATCAACAAATGTCAGTCCGGGACGAATGATCGGAATGTAGAGAACATATTATTGAGATGTGATGTTTCCACAGGAATTCAAGTGAACCAGTATGTGTGTGAAGATATATGGGTCAATGTCTTAGCGATAGCATGGAAGTTATCACAACTTCATTCCGACGATCAAAGTGGGTTTAGTTACCTGATGGCCTCAATCTATTGGAATTTAGTTGCTCATGACGAATCCTTTTTTTCTACGTCTGCTTTGATAATTTATACCCTTGGAAAGCAAATCTTAACCAGGAAGATAGATTTTCTTCTTCGTCGTACGAAGATATTAAAAAGCATTTAAGAGAAAACAGTATTGGCTAGGGAACTACAGTTCAAAATCTGTGAGACGAAGCTTTTGACTATCGTGTGCATTCGTATATTACTGGGTAACAAAAACTACCATGAACTTTGAAAAATAGTGATCAGGCTGAGTGGATTAAAGTCTGCGGTCAAGAAGCCTGTTACGCCCGTCAAACAATTGAATTGTAAGTTCGGCAGAACAATGAACAATCCCTCCCAAGCTCCCACAGGGTTTAGCCCCGTGATCAGTTCATCCCTGGTGAGATCACAGATGCTTTTGTGGAACATATACGGTCGAAGATTAACAAAGCAAAAGCAGCAGTCGTTCTCAAGGGATGTCAGGAGATTTTATGCTAAACTCTAGCTGGGTCATCCATCCAGTGTTTCACAAATCGCTATGTTAGCAGATGGCACGAATCTCACAAATATAAAGTTCGCCTGATTTCATGCACTTCTGTGACATTGAAATGTTTTGGAAAACTAGTTACGACTCGATTGGAAACTCAGACGAAACACATTGACTCAAGTCAAATCGTCTACGTTGCTCATGTACAGTTCTTTGTGTTCTAACTTCATTCCATTCTGTCGTCGCTTGATGAAAAGTCTAAAACTATCTGTACATGCTGTTTAGGCGGTGTTTGAAACCACTGGTAGAGGAGAGGAAACAAATCTATTATTGACACACGAATTGCCGATCGATTATGCGACTAGTATTTACGAATCGAAACCAACACACCCAGTTTGGTGGTCAAAACTTGGCGCCACTCATCTCTGGTTCGGGTGTTCTACAGGTGCAGTTCTCTTCCAGTTTTTCCTTTACTGCACATTACGCCAATATCAGTTCTTGATCGTACGTTTGTAGTCAAATGATACGGTGTCAAACATCGAAAATCGAAACTGATCTACTTCGCTCGCTGTATCGCAGGGTTTATCCAAATTACCAAGTTGGTTAGAGACTTGTCCTTTTCCATATCTAGATGTGTTCGCACATTTACTTTGCTTATGAAAGAGAAGGAATTTTAATGCAGGCTCCTTCCATTCGTGCACATATTGCACCTACATCTAGACTGCTTTCCGATAAGTATATGAGAACTGTTCTGAGTACTAACATGACATGGTCACTGTAAATTGCTGATGCTTTCACGAAAGTTCGGAAAATCTCGTTTTATATCCGATTTTCAAAACCCTTCTTTTCCATATCATTGGGTCATTCGAGTGACCAGTTACCGCATACCACCCGACCGAATCTACTGTTCACGAGCTGTTTTACAGGACTGTTGTCGACATACTAACTAATCCACAAAGCACACATATCCCATTACGATGGTACACCCAGTACACAAGACGTCGATTTTGTTGTTTCCCATGATTTACAAGTGCGAAAATTTGGCGATGAAATTTATATCTGACTTAACTCACTCTCTTCACTTCGATCCTTCTAACTCTGATTCTGTATCTTCTATTGGATCTCAAAATAGGCTTTTATATTTCATCTACATTGCATTCATATTACAGTTGTATACACATATACATATATATTTATACATATGCATATATTTGGTCTTATTTTTCTACCACTATTCCATGTTAAGATCGAATTCTGCAAAAGCCCAGTCTTTTTACCTTTGAACCAAGCACGAGAAATATTCACTTATACTGTTCAAATGATACTCAATATGGCTACTAACTAACATACCTAAAACGATCAAGATGGTTATTATGGTGCAACCATTCAATCCCCTTGCCTAATCGCTTCTCATTGTTTGAAGAAACTAGTTTATAAAATATGGAAGATCCACCTTTTGGGGCAAGCAAAGATCGGTATTCATGTTAAATTCCCACATTACAAGGCGGTGGTCATTCACCCCGTGCTTCTGTTCAGTTGGATCTCTTCAGTTGGACAGAGTGGGTTAATCTTTCTAGACCACACCGTTAGTGATTCGATTTAAAAAGCTTTTTTGCGAAAGAAGTTACTGTCAGTGTTGTCGGCTACGAAGAACGGGTCAGTTCAAGGGAGTGATTCTCTGGTCGTTTGGCAAAGCAATGTGCGGATATTTCAGGTCTTTTGGAAATCATCAACAAGAAATGCTGTTCGACACTGAACACCTAGGCGATCAATGCTTAGAGACGAGCGCATGTAAACAAAAATGCAGATAATTAACGAATAGAGGCGTGCCCATTCTGTCATATCCGAGCCAGTTAACCCACGCCAACTGACCTTGGGCATTTTGCTCCACAGAGTTCTAGCAGACGTTGAAGAACTCAAGATATTAACGTGTATTTGTTAGAATAGTAAATAATGATGCGAGACCCAAAACAATTTCGGTTTTCGCAAACCCGACCACGGGACATTCTAAGCACAACCTGAATACTGGTTAACAATACTAGCTGAACTGTCAAGTAACCGAAATGATAGAGCAATAGAACCATGAAAGTTAGAATTCAACCGAAATTCATCGGTTTCAACATCAACACATTCTACTAATACATTAACACTAAGGTGTATTGAAACTATTGATCACAAATATAATGTGTAATCGTAATTTATATGTGGAACGCGTTCATGTGATCATTAAATGGCTCCAATACGTCAACGCAGCAAAAGACGGAAGAGAGTATCTCCAGCCGAGGAATAGCAAACAAGAACAAAGTAGAACGGCGACCATAACATAGCAACGGCCGGCAAAATTGCTGCCTTCAGCCACTGAAGAGAAACAAGCACATTAGTGGACGACTGACTAATAGCAGACATCCTATTTTCTATCAGAAGTAATGTCACGTACGCCAACGATCGTCAGTCCATTAGATTGGTGTGTTAGCTGGGTGGGAGAATCTGTGCACAGAGTGACATATTGGGGAGAAAACAGGATTCGATGCAAGGGTGCATGCATCTAGGCGGAGTCAACTGCTACTGTCATTCGAACTGAATTTGGTAAGCGAGTGATACATGACGTCGCTTAAAACGTGCTACAGACCGCCTGCTATAATGAAACCTTCCGTCGCACAAGTGGACGTGTGCACATACAAACGCTCGAAGAACAACAGTTAATTTTCGTACTGGGAGAAAGGGAGGGATCATATGTGTGACGAGTCATTGGGCTCAGGTCGGCTTAATAAGAGTTTTACAGACTGCTGTGAAGGATCACAATGGCTCGGTTCAATACTTGTTTTATAGTCTTCCAAGCACTGTTCGCATGCTCCAGGCTGCGACGGACTCCTAGTGTGTGTTTCAGATGTCAATCACCCAGCGTGTTCTGCAACTGGGTGGTGCCTATCGTATTGTCCAGTTTAGGTTTTACACAGTGGGTTGAATTCTGTTAGTTGGTCCGTGGGTAACAGTGTATGGCAAAGGCGCTGAATTGTGCATTGCTCCAGCTGGTTCACTCCATCTGGAATCCAGAGACGATGCCGTAAGAATTCAAGGACGTACTTATCGTACCACTGTTCAAAGGTAAGGGTAGCAAGCAATGCCCTGACAGCTATCGGGGCATAAGTCTGCTGAGCTGCGCAGGCAAGGTGCTCGCCAGAATTCTCCTGAACGGCTGAATACGGAAGTCTTGGAGACCAATGTTCCTGAGGAGCAATGCGGATTCCGGGCGAGTCGGAGTACGATCGACCTGGTGTTCGCTGCTCGACAAATTCAGGAGAAATGCTGGGAACTTACGAGCCTATGCATTTCGTGTTCGCGGACTTTACCAAAGCCTTCGATTCCGTGAGCCGCGAGGCGTTGTGGACGGTGCTTGGTAAGTTTGGATGTCCAGGTAAGTTCGTCAATTTGATTAGATTGTTGCATGTGGGTATGAGGGCGAAAGTACAGTCGTGTGGATCGACTTGTGATGATTTTGACATTGTCACTGGCGTGAAGCAGGGTTGTGTGCTAGCCCCAGCTCTATTTAGTTTATATTTGACTGCCATGATAACAGTTGCTTTTCAGGACTCTGGGGAGGACGGACGTTAAGATTGAGTACCGTACGGATTGGCGTCTGACAAATGTTCAACGTTTCGGCGCCCCAGCCTGACTGCACATCATAGTGATGCGCATGCTTCCGTTCACAGATGACAGCACATTGTTGGCACACAGCGAACAGAAACTGTAACGCCTAGCGAAGGCCTTTGCGTCCGTGGCATCCAAGTTCGGATTGGACATTAACGCAAATCAGACGTTTTCCATCTTTGAGCCCTCTCCGGGCGGAGGTACTGTGTACGCACCTTCACCCTAAATTCGCGTCAATGGAGACGTTGTCGATAGCTGCGCGAATTTTTGCTACTTGGGTAGCAATTTGTCCACCGATCTGTCCGTGGACCGCGAGTTGAGAGCTCGTGTGGCAAAGGCTAGTGTTGCGTTCGGACGTCTTGAAAGACGTGTTTGGAAGAACCACAGCCTGAAGCCGAGCACTAAGCTCTTTGTCTACCGCTCAATGGTGCTGTCTATACTGCTGTACGGCAGTGAAACGTGGACATTGTATCAGCGGAACGTGCGCTATCTGAGCCGCTTTCATTTGCAATGTCTGAGACGCATCTTGGGTATTCGGTGGTCGGACATGGTTCCGAACACTGAGGTACTGCGGCGAGCGGACATGAACGGGATGGAAGCCATGTTGATGCTGAATCAGCTTCGTTGGCTAGGTCACGTTTGACAAATGGACGATGATCGTATACAAAAACCAGATGCTGTATGGAAAACTGGAATCAGGGGAACGAAATCCTGGCCGTCAAAAGCTGAGATGTCAGGATGTTGTGCAGTCTTTCACATTGCAAAATTGATTGTAGATGTTGGGAAGACTTGACGTTGAACCGGACGGTCCTGGAGGAATACGATTCGGACGGGCGTCCGCGAGTTCAACGAGCAGTTATTGCGCGGCCGAGAACGGAAGCGCGCGGTACGCAAAGGAACCATCGGTGCCATAGGTCGTGGTGACATGACTATATGGCGTTGCGATGTGTGCGGCCGTGAATGCGCTGGCCGCCTCGGATTAGTAGGTCACCAGCGTACTCAGTGCACCGTCGGCGAAGAGACGACGAGTACGTTAGGCTCAGGTAGGTCATATCAGTATATCCATTCTATTTTTGTTAATGATTGCATCGACCAAGACTATGGTCGTTTGACACTGGTTCACTTCCTTTCAGAAACCTGGGTGTCTGCGGTCTTCTACCCATTCTTATCTTCAGCTTTGTTGGTGTATTGTATGATGAATGGTTTGCCTGTTCTTTTCGTAGTCCAATCTGAATTTTGTTTCTTATCCTCATCCTCTCTAGAATGCACTAACATTCACTCGTATACTGAAATGCTTCTTGTATTACATTTTACATATCTTTCTTCTCAGTTTAGATCTTGTCATTGTAGTCTCTCTGTTTATTTTCCGAGAGATAAGGGTTTCCTTTTCCTGCTAGCCATTCAATTGGCTAACCAGCATTGGCCGGCTGGACACAAAGGCCTCACTCACACACTGATTGCACGATCATTTCATCATGTATCCATCATCAACTGAGCTCAGTAGCATTCCACGGATTGACAATAGTTCCAAAAGATACCTCAATTCATTCCGTTGGGTTTCTTTTATGGAATAAACTGAACTCTGGCAGTTTTAATCCGCAGCCCTACTGCACATGTAAACTAAGGGATAACTACAATCCCCTCAGAAAGTCCTTTTCAAGGAAGCCATAAACTTCCGCCTGAGTAAGACACAGCCGACTGAAAAGTGTTCACAAAAAGAGGAGTGCAATTTTGGACAAAGTTTATTAAAATAATGTTGTTTCGAGAACGCAGAACTTTGCTTTCAAAGGTTACACAACGCAATTTACCCATATTTTGTTGTTATATATATTTATGTGGGTCAAGTTAATTGGATGGCTAAACATTGTGCATATCAGTCAGACGACGTTTGTCCGAATACGGCTGCTTGAAGCCGCTCACAGTCTCAAACATTTTGCCACTCTCTTTCTTTCGGAGCAGTCGAATAAAATGTTTACATGGGTGGAATCCTAAACAACCTACTTTCCACTGTCTCGACCAATTACTTGTAGAAAATCATCGAATAAAATAAAAAATGGATACCTCAGGAGTGGACTGCATTATCGATGTTCTACTGTTTTCCATTTCTTCTGTTGTGAAATTTCTGAACACAGATAACTACTATCTTTTATCCTACGATCCAGTTTCCAGGATCCGTTTCTTTCAATGCATTACTGTTACCGTTATCGGTTCCAGCTTTTCAGGATGGCGACGTTTTAATTCATCGCATGTACTTGGCAAACTCAAGTCTGAAAAATCCAACAAAATCAACTCTGTTTTGGTTATCTCCATCAACGCCATCATTCATATACTGCTGCCAACGGACCAACTAACAGAATTCAACCCACTGTGTAAAACCTAAACTGGACAATACGATAGGCACCACCCAGTTGCAGAACACGCTGGGTGATTGGCATCTGAAACACACACTAGGAGTCCGTCGCAGCCTGGAGCATGCGAACAGTGCTTGGAAGACTATAAAACAAGTATTGACCCGAGCCACTGTGATCCTTCACAGCAATCTGTAAAACTCTTATT
>LOND01003109.1:29097-40264 GCA_014220965.1 Paragonimus kellicotti | reverse complement strand
CAGGCTGGTTTTAACGGGCCGAGAAGCTACCTAGGTTCACTTCTTTACTGACTCCGTGGACCAGAACTACTACGCATTTAAAAGTGCGATTGAGAAAGTAGACGACTTATTTGTACCGCGCAAACTGTGCACTTTCTCTTATCGGCCACCTCTTCCGCGCAGAATACGTCGTCTCCTCGATGAACGTTCCCATTTATACGCGAAGCATAAGCTTACGGGAAGCTCGGAGGACCTAGGTGCGTTCCACATTGTTCGAAATAGGTGTAGGCGGGAAATCCGTGAACACACCAAACTCGTACAAGAAAAGGTCCTCCTCAGAGCTCGCGGGAACAAAAACTTCTTATTTAAGCATATGCGACGACTAAGAAAGAATAAACCCTCGGCTCTTTCTTTGCGACTGCCCGACGGGGAAGACCTCATCTGACCACTAGTTGTGGCCGAGTTATTCAGGGAGTACTACTCGGCAGTCTACAACGTCGCACGGGCACCCTATCCTACCGCTGCAGAATTTCCGGCAACCACTGGTTACCGCTGAGTTTTCTGTGCTAGATGTTGAAGACCTTTTATTCAAGGTTAATTCATACAGTGCAATGGGTCCTGACAAGATCCATCCCAGGATTCTCAAGGAAGCAGCTGCTAGTCTGGCAGAACCCCTTTATAAGCTGTTTAAACAGACACAGACTGGCATTCTCCCTAGTGCATGGAAAGAGGCGACGGTCACGCCCATATTTAAAGCGGGAGACCGGCACTCTCCGGCTAGCTATCGGCCAATCAGCCTTACTAGCATTCCATGCAAGATAATGGAGCGCTTATTAAAGCGTGCCATCCTCAACCACTTCTTATCAAACCATCTTTTTTCAGCATGGCTTCCTTCCTAACCGGTCATGCATAACGAATATGCTTATTTTCATGGATAGTCTGACGGAGGCCAAAGATAATGGCCTCATCTCAGATGCTATCTTCTTTGACTTCGCCGTGCCCCACACAACCCCCTGAAACACATCCTGAAAGTTCATGTTATCCAGGGAAAGGCCATTTGCTGGATTGCTTCCTTTCTGGATGATAAAACTTTAAAGACAAAAACGGATCATACCTTTCTCTCTCTCTCTCTCTCTCCGATTTCTGGGGTGGGTGCTCCTGAGGGGTCAGCGCTATGTATCCTGTTATTTCTCATTTACATCAACGACCTTCCTGGACAATATTTTCAGCAACGCCCTCCTATATGCCGATGACCTAAAAATTTGGAATGCCACTGATCCCAGTGCATTACAGATTGATCTTGACGCGATTAAGCGCTGGTCAGACGATTGGAGTCTCCACTAAATGACAGTAAGTGTGCATGCGTGTAGCTCGATGGGCTCTGGCAATGCCTTCGTAATCCATAATACGTTCAACGCAGCCGAGATTACGGGAGTCGATCTAAGGAGAGATCTGGATATTTCGATGTCACAGAACTTATAATTCGCGTACCATCACGGGATGACAGCAAAGAGGTATTTGCCGCACTTAAGATGATGATGGGCATCTTCGTCCGCGTCGGCAAGAAGTCGTTTCAAACGCTTTACGGGGTTTATATAAGACCGCTCTCGAGTATGCTAATCAGGTCGTGTATACCGGCCTGAAGAAAGACATACTGTTGAGCGTGTCCAGCGCGCGGCTACCAAACTAGTCACGGGCTTGAGAAATGTCGCGTACGAGTCTTGATTTGTGTCCACTTGAATTTCGACGACTTCGCGGTGATTTAATTCTCACACACTTCTTTAGAGTAGGTCTCGTTGAACAATTCTTTATCATAGCGAATGATGACGGCCGGCGAGGACTTAAGGAGCTTTTCCAGCTTCGTTCTCGGACTTTCTTTTGGCAGTTTTTTCATATAGGATTATTAACCATTGGAACAGTCTTCCGTCTGAGGTCGTTAGCAGCGCTTTCAGAGATCGCTTCAAAACATTGCTTGATTCTCACTTGCTTAAAACATCTTTATGCGAGTAATCTTATTGTGTTCTTAGTATTTACTGTAATCTCAAGAGCGGTGCTACAACCTGTTTTCAATGATCTGCCTTTCAGATCAACAGAGCCCGCTTGACACTGAGCAAGAAAAACCGACTGGATCCGGGTACTTTGGGCCTCTGCCTCGAACCCGTGTATCAATCGCTGAATCGCTGAAACCTTATGACGAACAGAAGTACGGCTTGACTTTCCTGGAACCTTCAAGTTGTGCGCATTGAACACACCACCCGTACCAACCCCCCTTCTATTAAGCTACTACCGTTCACTCGGCGCGCACATGACCGAAAGGGGAAACTGGTAGTTTTGGCTGTCAGATTACTGTACATGATCCTGGTTGTTCCTAAGTGAGGAACATAGGGCGCTCTGTGTGCCCAAGTGGACCGTGTACACCAATTGGGAGTGCTGAAAGCTCTGGAACACACAATGATAGAACTGTATAGAAAAACCAAACGAACGGTGTAACCAACATAGCGCAATCCCTGTCCCCAAATGCACCATGTACACCAATCAGGAACTGGTGAAGTTAATAGGAACGAATTGAAACATAGACTTCGCTGGTATCTACAACCATCAGAACAAACAGGCTGTATCGTTCCTTACAACTCTCATATGTGGCATCCATCCTGATAACCTCAGGGTAGCGCCGACATAATTCTCGTCTGTTCATTACTCATGAACATAAATTGCGTTAAACGATTTTCATTATCTACGTTAAAGTAGCACTTACCGGTTGTGTTCAGTTGCACATGCACACTACCTAGGTATCCAATCGTATTTCTCTTCGCGAACAACGGGACGTGGAGATTACCCACATCTTTCGTCGTTGTCTTGTCCAAACGCTCCCGGATGTGTACTGTTAAAGGAGACAGTGCTGTTGAGCAGCCACGGACGAATTTCTTTTGCCTCTTCAGCGGTCAGACGGCGCTTTGATGCTTCCTATTTGGCGGCGATGACGTCGCTTATACCCTACGGACGCACGCGTCTTTTAGGATCACCGAACGCAAGTTCGGATGCAGTATGAAAAACCGGATCAAACTTCGAAACTTTGAAGCTCTGCTCCAACTGCATCCAAATTTTGGAACTGTCGTGGAGACACGACACTACCAAAATGCTCCTGAAACAATATCGATAATCAACAGTATTCACGCTCATGCTTTCGGTTCGGGAGAAGGCGTCCTTCCGACGTATACTGCACATTTATTGCGAGTGCGAACCAATGGAGTGAGGATACATATTATTGACCCACAGGGTTGACAGCTTGGGGTAGAGAGGAAACTATATCACAGGGTGGATGGTACTCCGGATGGCGGCAGGTAACCATTTGTATGTAAGAGATGCTGTATTTTTGTCACGTCGTCAAAACATGCACCGAAAAGATTGCAGTTATAACGCACTAGTACCATAGCGATAGTGCGTATACATAGAGAAGGTACAAAATCAGATAGCACGCTCCGAGAAACAACTGAGTCGTGCACCGAAAGAGCTAATGACACCAACGGATAGACAATGTTACTGCGTCTCATGCAAGTGTTGTTAAGCGTGTCACCAACACATCTGGTGCAAGTCATCATCATCATCATAGACAGCAATACATCAGTGCAAATGCTCACAAGGCATGCATAATTGGAAAAAAGCCAAGTTGTGAATCTGGGAAACCTATAAACAGGTGGTCTGATTCACGCCTCTCAATAAACGAGGAAATCCTCGGGTGCCTCGCACGAGGCACTAAGGCAATCAATGGAAATTCCGGGGGCTAATCAGCTCAAGTTATGGCATTCGAATGTGTAGTCTCCGGAACAAGTTGGAAGAAGCTAGGGGAGCCATTGCAGGTATAGATGTCGTATACGGCAATACCTATAGGTATTGCTGAGACATGACTCGAACAGGAGGACGAACTGAAGATTGTGGGCAATGTTGCTCATAAGAGTGGTATAAATGACCTATATTAATTATGAATTTCGTCATACCTTTTTGTCGAAACTCTTTGGTCAAGACGTTGACAGCCGGCTTTGCTCTCATGTTAAATTTTACTGCACTAATTCATTTTTTCTCGTTTCCCTCTCTTTTGTCAGATAACTTTACTTGATGACCCCCAATCCCGTTTTCACACACACCAGACACTTCCCTCATTTGCCGCTCGTGGCTGACGTCATAACCATAATAATAGTATGTCAAACACCAAGGTTCCTTTGCTTTGAAGGACACAAAGTCCTACTTGCTCCCCGAACACCATTTAAGCTTGCCACCTTTAATGTTCGAACACTTATGCAAATAGGTCAGCAGCAGCTCTTGCACGTACTTTGGAGACCCTCGCCATCGATATCTGTTGTCTTGCTGAAACACGGCTTCAGGATTCTAGCTCAGTGTTACATCTCCAATCTCCGTCAGCCGCTTCACCATGCGTGTACAATGTGTGCTTGTCTGAAGACCCTGCGGCCCAAGCCACTGGCCAAACCGGTGTTGTAATTGACGTAAACGCATATACAGAGAAGACGCGGGTTGACTGGATATTCGTTAACAGCCACCTTCGCGCTGTCAGAATCGAAGGTACGGTTAGAGTTTCCACAGAGCCCATCACAAACGCTCTGTTGTTGCGGTCTATATCCCCACAGACTGTAGTCCATACGCAGTCATGGATGATTTTTATCACCAGCTCACTAGCCTTCTGCACACTGTGTGAAGCACGGACATTGTAGTACTAGCTGGTGACGTTCAAATAGGTAGACTAAGCGCTGACGAACGTGACTTAGATGCCCACACTCTTACGGTACTCGTCGAACAGACAACGGTGAACGTTTGTTGCAGCTCTGTGCTGATAACGGTCTGTTTCTGGCAAGTACTAATTTTCGACGTTCTAGGCGTCAATGCGCCACCTGGCGACCTCCATCACCGAGTCTACTCGTGACCACATGGTCCCCAGCTATTGATGGCGTGGCTGTTTCCAAGATTGCAAGTCAATCTAGAGCACCTGTGTGGATTCCGATCATGCACTGTTATGTGCCAATTTCGCTTTCGTGTTTTGGTGAGAGTCCACTTCGTCGACAACCACAGTGACGTATCTAAACTAACTGAGCTACATGCGCTTTACGCTTACCAGTGTGTGCTTGCCTCTAGTCTAGGTCCCCACCACCAGACGACATTGAAGCACATTGGCACATATACGGCATGCAATGCATAAGTGCGGTACTACTACTCGTTCAGCTGCAACCGCTGGATCTCTATGCGATCACCGGAACTTCTCGACGCTCGCCGGACTATTCCATCCGTCCACGAGGCTACTTGCACGGAGCTCGGGATGCAACTACGGGGGGGGGGGTTCGGCGGGGCCTGGTGGGCACAACGTGTTATCGAGATAGAACAAACCGCTGCCACCTGGAGCCCTCGCAAGCTCTTTCACCTCATCCATGCAACTGGTAGCAAGAACTCAGATATGGACGAGGTAACCTGAAAAGCCAATGATGAGTCTGTTTATAACCCACAACTACGCTTAGGAGGCTGGGCTGAGCACTTCCAGCAGCAGCCTGACTGGCCATCCGCTTGGGTTGGCCACATCCTGCGAATGCCAACTCACCGTCTGCCACATCGTGCCTTGTTTACGAGTGATGGATTAGGCTGGAAGTGGCAGCCCGGTGGTCAACACATGACTTGGGTTCGAGGTGTAAAGCCATTCACTGAAGCTTGTTTCATTATGGTGCTCCCGGACTTCCTGGAGTGGAGTCCGAATGACAATGAACACCTTTGGTTGAGGACGCTGTCTGATATGGCGAAGAACAAAAGTCAATGGCGCTCATGTTGCGAGTCTGTGTGCATCGTCGTAACTCTTTCTTTATCCTTCCACATTTTTTCCTCTTACTTTACACAATACTTCTCTTCCTCATATTATGGCACGTTTACCACTGCTTGTGTTTTTTACGTGCAAACATATATATATATATATATATATATATATATATATATATATATATATATATATATATGGCGGCGTTAGGGGAGGTTGCTTGCTGTTGATGGCAAAGCCGTCCGCCTATGGTATTACTCCAGGAGTTTGTAAATGGATTGAAAACCTCAACAGGCAGGACTATGCGAGTACGAATTCGTGATACTGTGTACACTGCTGGGGTCCCACAAGATGCAGTACTGGGCCCGCTGCTTTTCTTCATGTGTTAATGGTTTGGACTGGGTTCAGATTGCGTTTTGTTTGCAAATGATGCCAAACCGATCGGATCACTTACGAATGGATGCCAACTCCAGCGAGACCTTGACCGAATATCAGTGGTCAGCAAACTGGGATCTCCCTCTGAACACTAACAAATGTCAACTACTATCCAGTAAGCGGGTAGGAACTGGAGGGGAGTTGTGGTCGGACGAGAAAATGTTGAGCAAATAAAAGACTTAGGTTTTGGCCGATGGCTTCTTCTCACCTTTAGCTCAGTGTGTTTCAGCTGCCGTGATGGCTAAGGAGGCATTGTTTATGCTCAAAGCCGCAGTTTCCAGTAGGAAAGGTGAAGTGTGTATATCTCTGTACTGCGCCTTCGTACGCACACACTTGGAGTATAGTGTGCAAGCATGGGCACCATACTTTAGAAAATTAAAAATTCGTGGTAAAGGTTCAGCGGATAGCAGCACGTTGGTTGGAGGGGATGAATGGGATGAGCCGTGCGGATAGACCGAGCAAATTAGGTCTGTTCACACTGCACCGTCGACGTCAAGGAGGGGATCTGATTGAAGTATACAGAATGGTGAAAGGACTATCAGATGTCCCTATGGGTCAGCTTGTAGAAAAGGACGGCAAGTGAGGGACAACTGCATGTTGCTGAAGAAAGTGGGATGTAAAACGGAGTTAGAGGAAAATTTCTTTTCAGTCCGAATTGTGTCCAACGAGGTTGTAAAGGGGCCAACGGTGAAGGAATTTTAAAAATTGTTGGAAGAGCTTGTTTCAGCAGAAGTAGTAGGGTGGGGGTGGCCCTTGAGCGGAGCACATGTAGCTCATTTTTTCAATCTATCTATAGGTCTTATTCTAACGCTGTATGTTTCTTATATTAGAGTGGCCGTTGTTTTAGTAACCGTATCACATCACTTATTATTAGTACTACAACTGGTGTTGTCGGTCCACTAATTTATACCTTTTTTTCTTAGAGTGGATCTTTCTTTTCAAACGATTTCTGCTGATACCTTCACCCAAAGACGACTAGGGCCACGCTGTGCTGGTGTGGTTATTAGTTGATGATAAAAATTGTGTTCATGTGGCGAAAAAGCAATGCTGTGGTATTTGCCAACATAAACGACTGTTATCATTAAGTTTCAAGAACCAAGATATACCTCATGGCACCACAGAGCATCAGCGAACACGTTTGGTTTCTGGATTAGTTAGCTAGCATAGGCCGTGCAGAAAGTCCAACTGCCGACGTTCGCGAGCTATATCCGAAGGTAATACGGCCTCGTAGCAAGGTGTTGGTCTGCGACTTCTGTAACTACTGGGTTCACTGCAACTGCGGTCCCGACTTTCCTACAGATTTACGTTTGAGACTCCGAGACACCTACTCCGGCCATCAGATTTCATCGTTTGACTTGCCGACTTAACATCACTAAGGATAATGTCACTCAGGATATAGATAGACTAAACAATTTAGTCAGCCCCTCACTTCCAACAAGCGTCCCTGATACCCTAACACCAGCCGACCTTATCCTGGTTACACACAACTAAAGACCTCCGCCTCATTTACTGGCCGGTAAATTAACGTTAACAGGACACGCTAAGCGGAAGCGTAGTAAACGAGGTGTGACTGTGTTTCAGCGCGTTGGTACGTCCCGACACACTTGAGACCCATCCAAACCCCCAGATTATTACGAATCGCTCTCACAAGGGATGTTATCCACTGTGCTTCAAAGGTGGTACACGTTGAAAAACCACGTCCCATTTGAGCTTCGACTTCACGCGCATAGACCAAGGTCTGAACGTGAGACGTGTCACTCGTATACCTCCTTGGACTGTAAGTGTGGTCAAAGTGGCAAGGGTACCGGCGGTCATCAGTGGCCTCTTACCTCCTACACAGTCGAAAAACTTTGCACAACCGACCTCAGAAGAGTCGGGCTAGCCCAGGAAGTACACGTTGCTCACCTGCAGGCGGACACTACTCTACATAAGAGTACGCAGATACGTATATCTGGCTGGTGAGGTGTGTTTACCAGTGCTCCTCCTCTAAAGAACAAAGTGCAGGAATTACGACAGCTTTTCGACTCAAAGAAGCCCTCAGATCGTAGGTGTAGTGAGACGTGGCTAACGCCTGACATATCTGACCAAGAGATAGACCTTCCTGATTGCTTCATTTATCGTGTTGATCGGTTGGTCGGCAGGGGGGAGGCATAGCAATCCGCGTTAGTGCTGAGTTACGCACAGCCTTGAACAGAGATCTGGCTCTGCTGTCACCTGATGAGCCCTTGTGGATAAGTGTTGGGACATCCCCTTCATCATACGTTATTGTGCCCCGTCCGTAACCACAGAACGGGATGAAAGAATGCACAGTGCCATTAGATTACCCATCGCAGTCCCTACGTATCGCACCATCATTCTAGGTGACTTCAGCTTTTTGCACGCGAGTCTCATCAGGGGGTTAACCTCCGGTACTGTGGCTGCTGAATTCTACAACCTCGTGCAGGAAGCGGTACTCAATGAGCACAACAATCAGCCCACAAGGTGGAGAGAAGGTCACAGAAAACCCCACTAGACATAGTGTGAACTACCGAACCCCACATGGTAGATATCGAAGTTGGTGCGCCACCGGATGCAAGCGATCACGCTACATCATCATCATCATCATATCAGCCATGAGCCTGACCAAAAGGTACTGTGGCTCGGGCTGCCGCTCACCTCAACAGTGACGTGGAATATCCTAGAAGACGCTACTAAGAGGTTGAAAATTAATAATAGAAGTCTAAGCGGAAGAACTAGAAATGGTATGGATGCAGGTACGCCATTGATCCTTCTCATACGTTATAAGTTTCTTTTTTTTTCTTTGTTCTTCTTCATGGTGTGGCAGTCAAGCATCAGTGTGAACCACTGGTGTATTGCTGTCTATGATGATGATGAAGCTGTGCAACGTAAGTAATTGACCAATTAATCGCGCATCTCTCTGAAGGCGGTTCCGGGAATACGCCACCGGCGACCTCCTAACATTGCTCACGCGATCAGTCCACTTAATGTGGGCTATTTGGCGGAGACAACGATGGTCAAATACAGCAAGCTTGTTGATATCTTCCTTGCGAACAGGCCACGTTTCCGAACCATAGAGCAAAACAGAACGCACACAAGCATTATATACTCTTCCTTTCAGCGACAATCGAACGTCTTTTCGACGCCACAGATGACGCAGGTTGGCAAAGGCAACTCGTGCCTTTGCTATCCTCGTTGATATCTCATCAGCAATATTACAAGCTGACGAGATAATGCTACCCAAGTATGTGAAACTGTCCACAGTCTCAAGCGGATTACCTGCAATAAAGAAAGTAGGAGTGGAAATGCCCCAGTCTTGAAGTAACACTTTGCACTTTGAAGGTGCGAAGCGCATTCCATACAAACCAGCCCGGTCACTCACCTTGTTCAGCATGGTCTGCATGTCTTCGGCAGAGGGGCTAAGTAAGACAATGTCGTCCGCGTACTCCAGATCGGTCAACCGAGCGCCAGGAAGAAGCTCAACACCAAGTCCACTGGACTCCTCAAGCGCACCCTCCAGAATGTCGTCCATGACAAAATTGAACAGGAAAGGGGAAATCGGACACCCTTGACGAACACCACTAGAAGTGATGAACGCCCGAGACAGCTGTCCATAAACCTCACCCTGCTTGCAGAGTGAGCATACAGTGATCTCAACAGATTCACGTATTTCCCTGGTACTCCCTTGCGAAGAAGACAGTTCCAGAGAACGTTACGAGCAACTGAATCGAAAGCAGCTCTCAGGTCCAAAAGACCAAGACCGTCGGCTGCCTATAAGAGTGCCGATGTTCCAACATCCGTGGTCAACGCACGCTCAACCGGATCGGAATCCTGCCTGTTCTTCACGTATCTGGCTTTCTCTGGGTTTAGTGAGCCGACGTAAAATGAGGCCAGTGAGTAACTTGGAAGCAACAGATACCAAACTGATGCCTCTGTGGTTGTCACATAGACTTCGGGCCCCCTTTTTGAAAACGGGAATCACTGTTGATAAGCATCGCGAGGTACCTCTTCAGTCTCCCAAATCGTCTGGAGGAGTTTAGTCAGTTCTGATATCAACCTCTCTCCGCCATCCTTGAAAAGAGAAGGAGAGAGGAGGTCTGGTCCAGGAGCCTTATTACGCTTCAATAACCTGAGCTCTAGGACCACTTCTGCTTCCGACGGAGGGCCGTCTGGAACGCAATAACTGACCATTCGGGTCCCGTCGTCCAGGGGACCAATTGAACTGATCTTGGAAATGTTCAGCCCACCTGTCAAGTCGACGCGATTGATTGGTGATAAGTGAACCATCTTTTTCACATATGGTCTCACTTACACCGACTCGACGACCAGTACAACCACGGATCAGGGAAAAAAGCCTTCTGCAATTCCCAGATAAAAAGGCCTTTCCATCTCTTTCGACTGTTCGACCAAGTAGTGCTCACGGTCTTTGCGCAAGCTTTTAGTCAGCTTGCGTTTAAGTTCTCGACGGTCGTCGTCATATTCAGAACCAGGTGGGATCGAGCGACGCTTGTTCATGAGGTTTATCGACGTGACGGAAATCCAGTTCTGTCGCAACTGAACAGCTCCTTCGGAACATACCTCTTCACAGCATGTTTTCATAGCTGCGGCGATTTGTTCCCAGTGTTCGTTAGGATCCCTCACCTGACTCGAACTGGGCAACTTGTTCACCAACGCCTTCTGGTAAGCGTTCTTTACACCTCTGTTGGGGAAAGTCTATTTTCCCCAAAAATGGTTTATTTTTCGAGCTATCTTCGAAAAATAAATTGTGATTTTGAATTTCATCTTTTCGCGCCACAACGTGCCAAAACTCAATTTTGGCGCACGTTTCTCCGGCGTCTCTGATTGGCCCATCCCACTTTTAATGCATCAATTAACGTGGGATTCTTCAAGGCTGTTCAGAGACTATATATATGCAGACGCTGGTCTGCAATGTTACCTATGGTTAGAGAG
>LOND01003107.1:37075-53745 GCA_014220965.1 Paragonimus kellicotti | reverse complement strand
ATTAATCAGGTAGCAATTACCGCGTTTTGATGGCAAATTACAAATTGTTTACAAACCTCATTGATTCTCTTTGATTTCTGTCTTGTGTTTCATTTTCAAAGGAATATTGTGCAACAGGGCGTAGGATTTTCTTCGCTCAAAATTATAACCACTGTGGGTCTGGTGAATCGGAATCGGAACGATTTCGGAATCTTTGGCTTTGTTTCGGTTTTGTTTATGAGGGGCTCGCTTCCGCCGTGTTTGTTTTACCGATGGTTGCACAGTTGAATGTGTTGGATATAACGTGCAACTGTCATCCTCCGTTGAAAAATAGGTGCACATAGGTGTTTCGGAAACAAGGAGCTGTTCATTTCGAACGATCGGTTGGCTAAGCTTCAATAATGGTTCTCCACTTGGTCCACTGAAACTCGTGCGCCCCACCTAATATGGTTGAATTATAAAGCTGCCTTGATTCATGCAAGAATATCAGTGGAAATGGGTGGATATATGGTGAACAGTGATAATTTTAATGGAAGAAGATCGAAGTTTGCCTAACAATGTTGACTGACATTTAATCTTGTTTCAACGTAAGGCGTGTTTTTCGTTCGTGCCAAAATGTGTGCGCTGCAAAAATAGACGGCTGACATAAAGGCACTTAGTAAATTACACCTTTCCATCTGCTGTAATAATATATTCAGCAGATTTAGCAAACACAGGGATGCAGCGTATGTTCAATGGTATTAAAGTGGGTCATGAATAAGAGACTAAAAGTCCATTGGACGCAAAGCTGAATCATGCTGAAGTCTACAAATCACACAAGTGTGCACAGTAAATTTGGCGAAGTTGCACGTACGTGGCAGTTATTGCCATTTAAACAGTTAGTTAAACCAAGGCCATTTCTACTGGTGCCACAACAGTCTGTGCAACTGTGAGCGAAGTTGAAGAGGGCTCGAATTTGGATTCTGACCTGTTGAATTTGGACAAACAGGAGTGTATAGTGTGTAGGTTCCTGAGACCTACTTATGCCTGCGAATAATAGTAAAACAAGATTAACCTTATTGTTAGCCAAACAAGGCAAACTCTGAGTGTACCGATAACGATGGATTTTGGTAACAAGAGCACGTTTACTCTGGATGTTTCAACACAAGTTGCGTCCTCCAATTGTCTAATTTAAGTTCACCAAAAGAATGACTTGTTCTAAAGTTGAACGCTATTTCATTTAAAAACACTGGAATGTTGCCCCCGATTTGCGTACCAAAGGTTGGGGACTGTCGTTTCCTACAATGATGAACACACTCCAAACAGTTTTTTGTTGACTTAGGCTCAGGTATTGCGAACCTATCGGTAGAATGCTGCGATATTTCCTTTAGACAGTAACTAGACAGACTATTGAGACAGGTGATATATCAGCAAGACTTCAGTAAAACTTTACGTTCGCTTTGATAAGAAGCCCGATAACAGGTGTACACTAATGAGGTGAAAGGCAACCGCAAAACAGGGACTTGAATGCTCTAGGAGAATGGAACGATATGTACGTTTAGGTTTTCTCTTTTTGATATTTGGAAGTAACTTTTGTCGATTATTGCGTTACTAATGCAAAGGTAAAACTCCGAAACCTTGTAAAATGATACAAGACTGCTACTTCTGTTTCAATGGTATAAGTGTGTTTTACTAGCCTTCCCGCTGTCTCAGTGGAATTCCTCCAAACATATTTGAAGTATATTTCCCCAGAAACCATGCAAGTGTAGTGTTATGTGGGACTGCATTAGGCATAAAGATTGTCGTACACACGATAGAGTTCAATCTATAATTAGTTGCTCGGTTGTTGTCGCGGCTGTTTTTCTGTGTTCCACACTGACCGATTAAAAGTACGAATATTGCTTTTTTAATGGTCATAAACCATGATGGGTACTGGTATTTTCAACTTAAACATGAATGCGGCGTGTTTAAAAAGAGTAGAGAGGTTGGAAATAACCTGAGTAATCTTATAGATTGACTTTCAGTGGTTGATCACTTAAATGCACTCAGGTGGTTTGCCCAGAAGTATTTCGAATATTGACTGCACATATAAAACTTCGAACAACCAGGAAACTAGTAGGTTGCATCGAAATTAAAATGTTATGCTTGATCGAACTAAACCCGTTGACTAGTTTAGTTTTATAACAATTCCGTATAATAGTTTTGTTCACATTAGAACTTGTCAGTGGTACACATTCTTGGTCGGAAGCGGAAATAAAACTCTTGCTGTGGTCTGTACTTATCAAGACTTCTGCTCATTACTCTGTCAACACCTCAAGGCATATCGCCTGCTTAAAAGGACCGTTTCCGAAGATTCAAGTAGGGTGAAAGCCAAATGCACTGCAGGCACCATGTTCCTCTTGAACGCCATAATACAGATCTCTTTCAAGACAAAACAAAACATTAGTTTGAAAGGTAATTGAATAGTAATCCTTATCTTACAACAATCTACGTGTGACACATTACTACTTTGTATCGGTTTGAGTTAACTAAAGGTGCTCAAAATTTTGTGCCGTTTTGTCCGTATGGCGTTTTATACAGGTGGTCACTCAGCTTTCCGTCCAAATGAGGTTGTTTAGTGTAAGGTCATCTCCACCATTTCATAGTTCATTAACAGTGAAGTGAATGAGATTATGTAAACCTAGTTTCTATTTATAATACTGCAAACTTCCCTTCAACTTATCATCGAAAAAACGTGATGTTTTGCTGTATGATTTGATGAGTTTACCTCTTCTATAAGAACAACGAAAAAACGTGTATTAGAATATGCAGCCCAATTTATGAAATTATGTCTGTCTTCCATATTGTTTGTGACAAGCAATTTTGCCATTCTTAGGAAGCGCAATGTATTTGGCGCTTATCTTGAACGGGTGATACAGAAACCCTGATTCTAGCATTGAAACTGGCAAGTAAATTTTGATCGACATTTCATAATAGTGTCTGATGGGTAGAATTTTTTAACGAAACTAACATCACTGACAGTCCTTACCCGGGTTGAGTTTATAAACGAAAGTATGCCAACAGTTGCAATGATT
The DNA here is from genome assembly GCA_014220965.1 of Paragonimus kellicotti. Taxonomy (NCBI): domain Eukaryota; kingdom Metazoa; phylum Platyhelminthes; class Trematoda; order Plagiorchiida; family Troglotrematidae; genus Paragonimus; species Paragonimus kellicotti. The sequence continues at coordinate 50,713 of LOND01003107.1, read as the reverse complement.
AAAATCCCAACTGATAGGCCTAGCAGTTGTCGACCGAATGCTTAATGTTGGCCAGTGTTAAATCGGACTATTTGGTCGTTTGACAAGCACGCTACCAGAACGCAGAACTTAGTGTCTGATGGAATATCTGAACTTTTTCCACATATGCTTCCAAAACCAGTACAGATAAATTCCTTCTGATATGATGCCTCCCTGTCGTACTGGAAATTTTAAAAGTCAGTGTTGCTCAAATGAAAGCACTCCAATCTGTTTGCTTAATTGGTATTTAGCTTTAACTTTGATACAGATGCCTGGCTACTCCTATCTGGCTGTTTCACTAAGTGTTGCTAGATTTTTGCAAGCGTCTTTTGAGCTCGTGTTCGCCAAACTGGCAGACAGATGTACTGTCCTAACTAACAATCTCTTTAATCTGAATTGCTGATCCAATTTACGTCGACAGTAATCAGTGTTGCTATTTACTTGCAGACGCTAAAAAAGCAGGTCAAAATAGTTCAACTTTGGCAGAAATAATACACGTAAAGTTGGTATATCTGGTATTTTGAGGTTAGCATAAGCGTCATATGGTTGACCGCGAAGGCCTGAAATTGGGTTGTTTAATTTGACTGCCAACTGTTCTTGGTCAGATTTCAACGAAACGTTTTATTTACAAACCAGAATTAGATAACTGTGTCTGACTAAAAGGCCACAAGTAGGAATGAGCTGTCGTATCCTGAAGTTTGAACACATACAGACAGCGACAAGAACCTGCAGATCAGTCGTAGATACGGTACAATGACCACAATTCAAGGGAAGTGACATATAAAATGTACAAAAGTCTTTACTGTAAATTGCTTGTTTCATTCCAGAACAAAGATGATGAACCGGGCATTCGTACCAATTCATTCAAAGTAAAATCATTTAACATTTTTAACCAATCAATTCTATCTACCACTTTACAGCCTTGGATAAGATTTACGATGCACAACCAACCGTAATCACATGATTAACCTTGCCAAATGACCTAGTGGCTGGATCAGTAAATCAAGCGGCATTTTCCAAAAGGTTCAGAAACAACACACGGAAAGCAGTACGGCATTGTAACTGAAGCAAGGCAGACTGCCGTATTGGTACAGTATCTGTTTGGACATTCCCACTAGTTCTAAAGTTACTATTTTAACAAGTTTCACCAACAAACATGCATCTCAAGCTGGCTACGCGGCGCAACAGTCTGCATGTCTCAAATGGAATTAGTTGCGTTAGAAGATTGAAGCAATTAGTTCCCTTCAATAATGCGGCATGTTTAGTCGGTTTGTTCGGTGGCAATAACCGCGCTGTTTTGCCGTAACCCTTGCAGATAAGTAAAAACAGAGGCATTTTTATGTAAGCGTTCCTCCGATTTTGAGACCTTAACTGGTGTTATATAACATAGAGCTAACTATCATCCCAGATTCAAAAATCTGCTGGTCACTTTTGTTTAGCCGGTTTACACGTAACCAAATAACTGGTTTGCGCGGCTGACTGGACAACCAAATTATGCGTCAAGTATAACGATCGTGGACCACGAGCAGAACTTCATTTTGGAGACCTAATCGTCAAGAAGGAGATTAAAAGATTGCTGATATTTCAAAGGAAAACAGAATTTCCCTCCAAAGGTATGCCGTTTTGGTGGGTAACATTTTCTATTTCCATTAAAAAGTCACTGCAGTTTACCTTAGATTTCTTGTAGCAGTTTCTACAGCAAAACGGACAAAACTGTGGTTGTAGTATTGAATACTATTCAACTGGCGGTCACTCTGTAATGTTTTTGATAGTCTTACTCGACAGTACACCCAGAAGGTCGTGACGAAAGTCGTATACGTTTATTCTATGCTCTCATGCTACTGGCCTTCACATCGGGATTCAGTAGCGCATTGGCAGGCAGCATTAACACTACTGTGATTTTTACCGAGATTGCTGAAAAACTTCATGCTGGCTGTAAAGACAAAGGTGACGATATGCCGTGCTCACTTAACTGACATATGTACAGCATTGAAACGTGGGGACTGTATACGCGTCAAGAATGCTGCCTAAATACACTGTTCTTCCGTCTTCACGAAAGACCCTCGACGTCAGCTGGTGAAAAAATCCCCGCACCGTATTTCATTATAACATGCGTGTTCCCTCTGTTCTGTTAAGGATACTACGATGGCTGGACTATGTGAGTCGTATAGAAAGCGACCAAATCCCCAGAGAAACACCGTACAGTGAGATGGTTACCAGGTTCAATTCCAATGAAAAATCAGCATCGAGCTACAAAGGTTTTTGCATGTGTTATTCTGACTGGTTACATGATTGCTACATCCTTTGAAGCACTGATGACAGGCTACAGCGAGCTGGGGTTGAGCACTAAGGCTGCCGTATTGAAGGTGCACAACAAGGGGATCAGGCGTGATAAGAGAAAAAACATTGCAACCATCAAAAGCCAATATTGTATTCGCATGGCTTGGTCGCGGTAAAGTATTCTTCTTTAGAACTGAAGTGTACTTCCAATTCAAGTGCTGAGTTATTGGTTTCCGGATTTACCAATCCATTTTCTCACGGGGAATATGGGTGCCCTCAGTCTGTCAATGCTTCCTGTCAGTTTCACATTTCACCATCGACCCTCTGCTTGCATGGAAAATCCTGGCCGAATTAGCATAGGCCACTAATGTCTACAGCCGAAGCATTCCTACGCTGGGCGACTAATCATACAAGCATCTCTTTTGATGGGATTTCTTATGATTGATTGATTACTTGCTCGCACTCCCGCATTTTGAATGCGATCGGTTGAAACTTTGCTCAACACTTACAATAATTACAACTTCACAAGATAAGCTCAAAAGCCTGGTGACCCAGTGAATGACTGTTTGGGTTCATAGCGCGAAGGCGTTGCTGGTTGCAATCTTGTCTCGATTATCTCTAGTCCATTACTCTAAACAGTGGTGAAATCCGTGGCTGGGTGTCGGAGTATGGTTGTACTACGAGGTGTTGTAGAAGTTTAGATACAGTTTATTCAAAAACCAGACAACACTACAAAACTGTAGCCCTCTTTAGTGAACTATGCAAGAACCCAAAAAGTTAAGGCATAAACACGTTGACCAACTGTGATGTGCTGGTATCTTTCAAGATTTGTTAGAAGCAAAAAATGTTATCTCCCTGACTGGAAGAGGATGACGTAGGTCAAGAAAGCTGAAGGTGGTTTAGATTCGAACTTACTCTTAAAACACCTACATTCCATCGATGATATAGACACATGTTCCATCACATCAAAGTATCAAGAATTCCTAACACTTCAGTCCTCTGTTAGATTTAGCTGGACAGTTGTTGCTCTCTCTCCTTCGAAAATATCAGATACTCCGGTCATCATTCGGAAGCGAATGTGGCTGGTCGTTTAAGTGTTGTCCAGAGGGCGGCCATTGGTGCGGCATAGCTATTTGATTGCTTCTGTGAAGGTAGTTCCGAAAGTCAACTCCCAGGCATGGTTAGAATACACTGTACTGATGTGCTCTAACAGAAGCAGAACTGCAGTCTGATTGTTCTTTTTAAAGATGTCCGTTGAGATGTTTCTCCAAACACAAAAGATTTGACCGAATGTGAAGGATATTTAGTCTTTACCAACCAATGTACCTACTACTAACAAGCGTACATTGTTACAGAAAAAACGCCAGCGTAATGGTGGCGAGTTCAGAAAACTATTGAAGACTTGACAAGTTCAATGGGAAAGAAAGCTGAGGATAATCGGTGAATAAAGACAGTCAGATAATGCAAGTTAGAGAGGATAATCTAAATCTGTGGTGGTTTTTTCACGCATAAAAGTGGCACTGAGCTATTCGTTACACCTAACGGTGCTTACTGATCAAGTAACTACTTACGACTTACCAAATGTAAGCGAATTATTAAAATGTTTTCATAGGCCCAAATAAAATTTCATGAGTCCATAAACCTCTCCTAGAGGTATCGGTTGCATCAATGCGATACCATCGGATTATTTGCAGACAACGTCACTCTCACAGTACTGAATGTCGACCTTTCGCAACAAGATGTTTCTAGTTGACTGAACGCCAAAGGAAGTGTCAACATGTTGTCAGGCTGTAGCAATATTGTTAGTGTATATGTGGTTAAACGCTGAATTAGAAAAATAAACGAAAACTATCGTTTTACTGTGTGTGCGTCACCAGTTTGCAACTGTCATACTGAAAGGAGTATGCCTACTAGGGTTAACAAAGCTAATCAGATAGTAATACCAAACAGCGGGATGGTTACTACAATAATGAATTTTGTACGGACATCTGATTCAAGGGGTGACAAAAATACCAATCAAACATTTTGGTTATTGGAGAATGACATGGAAAACAATGATTCTTGTAAGAAGGTTGTCTAGCATGTAAAAAGCTGTGGAGGGTTTAGAAAAACAAAGAGCTCATTTTGTACTGCTGGTCACACTACAAAAATCGACAATGGTTTGGCGAAAACGTATTCAAATAAAGAACTTTGTTCGACCAGGATTTCTGTCGAAGTTGACGTAAAACTAAACAATTTCATCTCTACTCCAAATTTTCCAATAGAAACTGGCAAATGAGAGTTCAAATCAGACATGCTTATGTAATAGCCTGAAGTTTTTTTTAAAATTAAAGTCACAGCTTCTATTGACGTCCATCGAAAACAGTTATGTGGAATGCTATGCGAATCGCGTCGATTCAGCATTCAGCAAAATCGTGCTTGTTAACAGGCAACCTATAGAAATAACACCTCTGTGGATAGGTGGTTTTACTACTGATAACAACAATTAATCGACAAATTTAGCTTTCCCGTTAACTTCAACTACTATTCTCGAAGTTATCTTTGTATAGTAAAATTCTACAGTCAGCTGTGTTATAAAACAAATCGGTTATATTGGGGTCATATGATATTTCAAGGCATAATCAGGCAATAACTGCTCAAGCACCCGTGTCTGGGTGTGTTCTGGAAAAATTCCTGCTAGTTTCCATTCTTCATTAGCTGTCCAAATCCGAGTTTTAGGTCGTTGAGAAATTGCAATATAAAAACCATTATTGGTAGAACAAACTGAACTGATCTAGTTTGAATTTAGGATTTTTCACTTTTGATGAATACGTAACCACTTCGCAAAAAGTCGATATATGCTTTCAAGTAACTTTTTAGCAAAAAACGGTGACTTGCCCCCTATTTTTTTGTCTACTACAATTAATATGTCAATCCAATATAGATTATTTCAGATTTTTAAGAACATCCACGCAACGTGGAGGGGATCATGGAGGCAATCCAGATTAGAGTAGTCCCTAGTCAGTCAAATGACAAAAATGACAATAAACTTAGGGGACAATAAAAAAAACTGACGTTCTTTTGGTCGTTACTGTCGTAAGCTTGTTATATGTGAACTAATCATTGACGTGAAGCTAGGGTTTTTCATTGATAACTTTCTGTGAGTCCATCACAATAGAGTTTATCTGATTAAAATTATGGTAGAATGGGTCTGTCTGTCAGAAGTAGCAACACAAATAACGTCACCATTCTATAATAAGCTCGTTTAAAGTGCACATAGCCAGACAGGTATTGAGAAAGAGACCAGAGCCATCCAATTACAAAGATCGTGATGGCGAGTTCAGAGGAAAGTTACTCACTGTCAAGTTATCCTCTCGTAGCACAAAAGACAATGAGTAGCAAACAAATCTACTTCGAGTACTACGCAACTGATTACCAAATAACAGCGGTAGTGGAAAAGACGACTGCCAGTGTTGATTAAATTTACTCAGAAAGTTTAGGACTAAGACCATGTTTGCAGAGACCAACATAAAATTTCATTCATTAATCTCCCAACTAGAGGACTTCAAAATGCCTTGTATAAGGTTGATCAAGATCCTTCGTAGCAGCTCGTCCAGTCTAACACCGTAATCAGTGGTTACCAAACCCCACGCAGTACTTCAGAATTTGGTAAACCTCGAGGTGGTAAACATCCGAAACCTGGTTTGGGATTTCTAACCGTATCAAAGCGATATTCCCAAGAGCTTGTAAAACCAATCAGCGAGTCATTTTTAGTACCCGTTTTCAAGGGCAGGTTTTCTACAGTTTGGCAAGCTAACACCAATTCAATAACGAGAAGATAACTGTGGACTGTCAGCAACCTTATGGAACGCATTCACTGCTGTGAAATGTTTAAAAGATGATGTGTTTCAGTATTGCCTGACCAACCGCCTACTACTGCCTAACAAACAGCCCCCAACTTCTGAAGACAATCTGCAAGATAACGATTTAGCTATTACTGCCGAAAAATGAACGATATCGGTGGATGGAGGCAGGCTAAGTACCTTCGTCATTTATTGTTTCTATAACGCGTTCAGTCATCTTAAACGTTCATTACAAGGAACACCACTGTCGACTGGTAAGCCCACTTGACAACACAGAACGATAGTGCTCGACAAGTAATATTCTGTCGTTTTCGTAGTTTTAAGAGAATGACGTGAAACCGCACAATTTGTGCAACATGGATCCCCATGTTAAAGAAGTGTATTCTTCAGATGTATAACGAATGATCGTCTTCTGTACTGGACTTCCTTCTTTGTCGACTAGATTCAGTAAAACTTTCGTTATCTCGAAATTTCTATAAACGTACCTCAGCGTCCTCAGAGTTCACTTATTCATCTCTAACTTATCAGCACTCCAACAACCAGGTAGTCAATCAAATCACTATGTTTGTAATGTTTCCCGTTGTTCGGTTATCAGTAGAAATGCGCGTTTTTGCCGACCGTTCTCAAGCTAGTGTACCAGTTCAAATTTAGGGCAATGTGCATTTTAAGTGACTTGTATAGAAATGGCGCGAATATTCTACCGATGGACTGACCAGGCCTTCAAAGTGATCATCTGTTTGGTTTGATCATCCGCGCTTATGACAGGAATATGTCAGATAGTTCTCCGTCCGGGGGGTATTCTCACACTTAGACCAACAGTCGGAGACATGAACAAGTGAGCACCCACTTGGAAATATCGATGAGCCGAGGGAAACTTTCGACATTTTGGTGATCACAAGCCTTGAAAATTTTGGATACTTTCTTTCGTAAACGATAAGCAAAAATCTAACAATATTACTACATCAGGACTGCACTGAAATAAGAAGTTGCAAATGAAAGGTTATTGACGTATGATTTGGTCTGATGATGTCTGCTTCGGCGTGAATAAGCGACAACGCGGCAACATAAATCTTCAGTTAGTTTGGGTGTTCTATAAGTACCGGATCATAATGGGCGAAGTAAAATAAATTGTCCCTGAAGAGAGGGAGCTGAAAGTTGCCTCGAAACAAACTCTCAACACTGGGAAAAATATCCCCACAAAGTTTGGTTCTATGCCATATACCTAAAGGCTTCTGCTAACGCTGAAAAGAAAACTCCTGGGAATTGCGGGGAACACTCACCAGAACTATCAGATTAAACTGTTTAATTTACAACATTCAAGCCCTATCTATACTGAAGTTTCATAGCGTTGATATGGGCACATTAGCATCCGTTACACTGTCAGCATAATACGCCTGTTATAGTGTGGTTTCCGGACTTTTACTGCCTTTTCTTCTGCGATAAGAATACAATTTCCGGTACATATCGTTTTTTAATTTGTTTGGGAGGGTCATCATGAAGTCCAGTTAGCCGATTGTCTGAGGCCGACTTTCAGTGCCCTCTAATTCAAGAAAATCATATTGGTCAATTGTTTTCAAACCAGTAATCTTAATCTCTGAAAACTACAGCTTGGGAACCACGTTAGAAATTCTTTAACCGCAATCATCTTTTTGCCTAAATGACTTCATACTAGCCTTCTTATTGGTTTCTGCTACTGGAAATTTTTGCTACAACTTCTAGTAACCAACGCAGATCTGTTGAACTGGTGGAACACACCTCTGAAATTTCAACAAGTGCTGTCGGAACATACGATTAGCGTTTTGATTATGTTGGTCTCGTATAATTGCTCAGTCTGCAGAAAAAAGCCCAGAAATTACTTATCGTTTTTGCGAGACTATGGCTTCTCTTTTTTTTTATCCTGGTTGCTTTATCACCACAATGAAACTGCCGTCTCACGTGATTGGGTAGCTTCTGAGGCACTGTGGGGAGAAAATCGTTTATTCCAATTATTTTACTCCAAGAGTGCTTCGTTGGAAGACGAATCCCATTCAGTCGGTGTGCTCACTGAGATTCAACGTGTTTTCTGTCCCTGAATGGAAGTCATATGTTCAACGTGCTGATAAACATTTTTGCTGGCATAAAGCAGTCATACATCAACGAAAAACGCGATCCTGTTGTGCAAAATGGATCAACTGAGTTCGTCTTTTATTTGGACAGCCGGTAAAAGTGTCTGACGTAGCAGTCTCTAAAGGTATAAAGTTTATTTTTCCTTATGTTACTATTACTGAGAGTTCTCGACTACTCGACCGTTAAGGAGAACCTGTCATTTTAAATACTATCCAGATGTTGAATTCTGTCCAGAAGTTCATTAGGCTGAGTCTAATCCTCACAAACGCGCTAGTATCAAAGACGTTGGCTGTGGTTCCAGTACAGAAGGCCTACAACGGGCGGCTGAATATGATTTTATTGGTTCAATCCTGTGCTTCATTCATAAACAGAACTGTCACCTGTCTCACCGTAGCAACTACACAACCAACAGTTGCATCAAATTTTGAGGTGTCATACGGCTGATTCTTCAAAATCCGTGCATCTCTCGGTTGTCCATTTCACAGTCAGATAATGCAGGTTGTGAATTTATACAAAATGAAAGTAGGAAAATGAATGGAACCTCTTAGCAGATAAGTGGATGCATCGTGCTCTTGCGTGCAATTAAGTTGTACAACCATCATCAACTTTGAATCAGCGTTGACAGGCATTCGTCAGAAAGGGTCACTTCACCTTGGGGCTTAGATAGCTTCAATGAAAGTCAGGCTAGTATGACAAGTTATTAAGACGATTACTTAGCTACTGTGCCATACTACGGTGAACACAAAACACTAGGAACCGTAATTTGGCAGCAAGTGAAAGTCTATCGCGAGGAAATGACTAAGCCTTGATGTCCAATTCGATTTGTTAGGAAAATCGGAATCAAGTTCTGATCGAAAACTTATTTGGATCAAATTCATTGAATCATAAATATGGGAAGCTTTATAAGTGAATCTTTTGTCCCGACACGACAGATCAGATATGTTGAGTCTAAATACTCGTGCAACATCCCAACGAAATAACCTCATTGTGGAATATTATACAGGACAGAAAACTGTTGAGAATGGTTGTTTACTAGATGCCATTCAATATAATCGATGGCCATGATCCTCTGCTTTCAGTGCTCGACCCAGAGATACTGGTAGTTTCGAGTAAACCATACATTACTGAATCCCTAAAGCATACCTTGTGGGAAGACGATCGAATTATGAATCACTCGTGATTATGTGAAAACTTTGAAATAGTGTATGATATAAACGAAGACCATAAAACTTCTTGCCCAGTTGACCGTTTCATATTCAGAATAAGTGAGCCACAAGGCATAAAACAGACGATTCCCTATTTTATAACGGAATATTTCCTCAGTTTTCGTGTTGATGTTAAAGGCGTCCCGGTTCTCCTATTCAGCTCAAAGGAAGTGCTTTTGGTCAAACTTGCATATTCAGTTTTGTCAATATCAAGAAAGTGTCACCATTCATGTTTCATGTAATACGTATATTACGAGCAGTTCACCAAACGAAGTTGCTTTTTCTGTATCTACAAGGTTTGTGTGGAAGAGCTTCCATAATTTTCCGGTCATTCTCCTGGTTTAAAATGTGAGGACCCAATTGTCATCAGTCTGCGAACTTAGTTGTCGTATAGTTCCATTTTAGTAAAATATTTCAATCGGTTGCTCATTTTTCGTTCAATCGAAAAGCAGCAGAGAAAGCTTTTAAATGACCAACTTCAAACACAAGAATTAACCGAAATCCTTGGATATCACAGATTAAAAGGATTAGATTCAAGACCATAGTAGAGGTCATGAGAAAACAATTCCTACTAACTTCACACATTTGCTTGCATTTGAAAACTGCACGCAAGTAATAGAAAACAAACTATATTGGATTGTTTATTTCAATGTACACTGGAGTGAAAAATACGATTTCATCCAATACCCGTCGTCATGTCCTACAAACGACACATTTTTCTCTCGTGGTTTTCCCACCTGAATGAAGAACTTTGCACTGTAGTACCTCGAACAATGCATGGGAAACTAACAACTTCAGGTAAGCCATGGATTACAAAGTGATCTGATCTTGCACAAAAATAAATGTTTAGCTAGGGCTTTTTTAAATCACATTGGAGTCAACATGCTGCAAATGTATGGACGCTGAGAGTGCTCATCAGGCCGAAGCGTCACGTTTGAGAGCTTAGTGTGAAACGCGAAAATTGATTAAACATACCAGTAGCTGGATTTAAACTGACTGAAGATTGTTGATTGGATAGATGGACGTCTGTCTTTTGAGTACACAAATTAGTCAGCTGACAAGCGGAGTGGGTCAGTTTGATAGGGTGCACTGGACTGGAACCCGGTGACAACAAAGGCTTGTAGACACACAAGAATAAAACGACACGGCCACGCTCGTTCTTGATCGGGGTGATTGTTAGCTCGCACCAGAAGGGATCACCTGAAACCGAAGATCATGTTGGTGTTCGAGGAGATAAGATAGAACAATTGGTTATGAGTACTGGAGGGGGAACCGTTTTACAGTGATACATTACACCGTACCGATAAACCGTAGGATAAGGCACAAATGACCTACTACTGGGTAATCTCAGTTAATGAATAACAGGAAGGGCATGTACAACACTTATGACCGATTATTTGTGACCGATTTTATGCAGTTAGCTTGGGCAGTTGTGCCTTACAATCAATTTCATTTTAATTGCAAAGTAATGTTTTGAGAAGATATAAAGGGTGCCAACTTGCTAAGCGATGGCTTTGAACAAGAACTGCGAACAGAGTTGCGAAATAGTCAGCCATAATTTGAGCGTCATCTATATTTTGTTGCAAATTTCGCACAAGCTGACATGACTTTTATGAAGGAGGGCTCACTTCAACAAGCGACATTAGATCTGAGTTGGCCCTGACTAGAACGGCCGTCACGCTTTCATGAGGCAACTGTGTTGACCACTTCGCCAGTGACCTCATATGTGAACACTCAACCACTTTCGCTTGTGAGTAATGATCAGGTTGCCCGATCGCCTCGAGAGGAGACACAGTAACTGTCCTGTTAACTCCAATCGATGACCCCTCGACTAGGAACTTCTCTCCAAACTGAAATCATAGAAATTATTCAACTTGTTGAGCAATATCTTGATTACTGATGAGCAGTAGTCATTTCATTTCTTTCCGTATACTGAAAATCACCTAAAACTTTTCGCACACGTTGCATTCTCATGGATTCTCCAGTCGGCCTCTTTCGAAAGAAGCACAAAAATCGAGTTTGGTTTTCATTAGTGCCAATCAGTAGTGCGTATGCTTGCTACGACCGAGATTAAAACTGCAGCCACGCTTTATTGGAGCAACCCTGTTGGTCGCTGCGTCATTTACTTCACAATAAGCAAGATTGACTCGTCGATAACCAAAATATCTGTCAATAATTTAATGGATTCTATGATTTCAGTTTTGAACAAACTCCTATCCTACGGGTGATCGACTGAAGTTAACAGGACAGTTACTGTGTCTCCTCTCGAGGCGATCGGGCAATCTGAACATCACTCACAAACGAATGTAGTTTAGCGTTCATGTATGTTCAGTCTTACCTAATATGAGGTCAATGGCGCAGTGGTCAACATGGTTGCCTCATGAAAGCGTGGCCGGAGTTCTAGTCCCGGCAGTGGCAAGGATATGCACTACTGACGAGCTCTAATGAGAGCGAAACTCGAGTCTAGTGCTTCTTTTAAAGAAGGCCGACTGAAATCTCTGTGGGAATGCATCAACTGTAAACAAATGTGGATAGTTTCCAATGTTTACGAAAAAAACAAAATCTCTTGCTACTCACCGAAAATGTGATTTAATTAACAGTCTTCTCAGGTTAACATAAACCCCGTAGTCGCGCAAGGAATTCAGAAACAGAGCAAATCACTTTCTACGGAAATGTTTCACAAACATGCGCTGATTTTTACTGTGACTTGTCAGTAGGAGATATCTACTCATTTATGACCCCAGTAGTTTCATGATACTGCATCCTCCAATACAGTGGTCCCGGGTACGCTCATGCAGTTTGCTGTACTAATCACGGATTTACCCAACAGGCACATTCCAATAAACTAACAAAGTTTCTCCCACCTTAACTTTCAGCGTACCTAGCTTGATCACACCACGAAGGACTAATGACAAGTTGTGAATGCGGTGTTCACCAGAGTTAACATAATCGATTGGTTTAGGAAAATGGACAATAATAATGATTATACACATTCATTCCAAGTAAATGCAGAGGTATAAAGACAAAGCTATATTCTTTTAACTGTGGTCCATGTCTGTTTGGTTGTATGAACTGTCATTACTTCTCGACTACTCGACCGTTAAGGAGAACCTGTCATTTTAAATACTATCCAGATGTTGAATTCTGTCCAGAAGTTCATTAGGCTGAGTCTAATCCTCACAAACGCGCTAGTATCAAAAACGTTGGCTGTGATTCCAGTACAGAAGGCCTACAACGGGCGGCTGAATATGCTTTTATTGGTTCAATCCTATGCTTCATTCATAAACAGAACTGTCACCTGTCTCACCGTAGCAACTACACAACCAACGGTTGCATCAAATTTAGAGGTGTCGTACGGCTGATTCTTCAAAATCCGTGCATCTCTCAGTTGTCCATTTCACAGTCAGATAATGCAGGTTGTGAATTTATACAAAATGAAAGTAGGAAAATGAATCGAACCTCTTAGCAGTAAGTAAAAGCATCGTGCTCTTGCGTGCAATTAAGTTGTACAACCATTATCAACTTTGAATCAGCGTTGACAGGCATTCGTCAGAAAGGGTCACTTCACCTTGGGGCTTAGATAGCTTCAATGAAAGTCAGGCTAGTATGACAAGTTATTAAGACGATTACTTAGCTACTGTGCCATACTACGGTGAACACAAAACACTAGGAACCGTAATTTGGCAGCAAGTGAAAGTCTATCGCGAGGAAATGACTAAGCCTTGATGTCCAATTCGATTTGTTAGGAAAATCGGAATCAAGTTCTGATCGAAAACTTATTTGGACGAAATTCATTGAATCATAAAATATGGGAAGCTTTATAAGTGAATCTTTTGTCCCGACACGACAGATCAGATATGTTGAGTCTAAATACTCGTGCAACATCCCAACGAAATAACCTCATTGTGGAATATTATACAGGACAGAAAACTGTTGAGAATGTTTGTTCACTAGATGCCATTCAATATAATCGATGGCCATGATCCTCTGCTTTCAGTGCTCGACCCAGAGATACTGGTAGTTTCGAGTAAACCATACATTACTGAATCCCTAAAGCATACCTTGTGGGAAGACGATCGAATTATGAATCACTCGTGATTATGTGAAAACTTTGAAATAGTGTATGATATAAACGAAGACCATAAAACTTCTTGCCCAGTTGACCGTTTCATATTCAGAATAGTGAG
>LOND01003106.1:13070-25885 GCA_014220965.1 Paragonimus kellicotti | reverse complement strand
ACTTGCATATTACTGTTGAGGACAAAAAGTAACAGTGGTAGCATGTGACATGGTTTTCCATCAGGACTACGGAATGGAATCTCAGATTTGTAAGTGAACTCAAGTGGTAAAATTTTGAGAACAGAGTGATTCGGTGAATTCGCATTAACTACTTAAATAGAAAACGGAAGTTTTTATATTTCATCCTAATTTTATTCCGAATACATTCTACTGAAGCATCAACAAAAATTACCACATATGCCTAGAATTCGTTCAAACTTCAGCAATGCTACTTTCATCGGTGATGTTTCAGAGATGCAACAGAGTGGTTAAGAGAAAAAAAGCAAATGTTCGCGGTTATCAATCAAACAACCGAGCCGTCGTTCAAATTCTCGTGATTTATCAAGAAAATTATGACTATGAATTCGTCGAGAATTGACGATAAAGTACACTAAGAGAATGTAACATTCAAAGCTGATAGCCGCAAATGACTGAACTGCCGGTAAGTATGAAAATTATAATTGATCAAAAGTACTCACATGGGTTTCCCGAAAGTAAACTGCTCAAAGGTAAGATCAAAACGCAATTTGTTTGATACACCTAACCAAACAGTATTGTTCATCTTGTGTGAGACACATCAAGAAAGTAAGAAGATGAGCGGGTTTCAACAGCAACCTTAACAGAACAAATTATAAAGTCCCGTAAATTAAAGAGTTTCTAAAGTTATGAAACAAGTACAGAAAGAATGAGCGTGGTGGTGCAATCCAAGAACAAGCAGCAAGTTCGAGTGCGGTCAGACAAACCATCGGCACACACGGAAACAACTTTTGATACGATCACGTCAAATTATGACGCAACTGGAACCATGGCGCTTTGATCGGTCGTGGTGTGGGTGGTTGGCCATGGCAACTTCAACGTCTGAACAAAGCGCTTTTGTGCGCATAAGGGTGGATTTTTTAATCGAATTCCAATCGCTTCAGCTGTGGCCTAAAATTCGGCATCTGACAGCTTTTGAGTGACCGGCGTTGACTCGGTAAGGCGGACGAAAAGAGTTAAGACTGATGGCATGACGCGTATCAACGTGGTGTACAACAATTGCGTTGGTAATGGTCATGGTGACTCCGCTACTGATCCATGTTGGATGTTCAGACGACCGATCAAAGTGCCATGGTTCCAGTTGCCTTATATTTTTGACGTGATCCTATCAAAAGTTGTTTCCGTGTGTGCCGATGACTGGTCTGACCTCACTCGAACTTGCTACTTGTTTTTGTTTGTTTTGCTCTGGACAACCCTGTTCATATAAATGTTATGTAATTAGCCTGATGATGAATAACCGAAAATGAGCTTGTTCGCTACACTATTGTTTTCCGAAGACCACCCTGGGGATTTTTAACTATCTAAGTGTTATGTAATTTGCCCAATAATTAATAACTGAAAGCAAGCTTTGTCGCTACACCATTTTTTATTGAGTTTATCCAGTTTCCAGTTGGCCGACCAACTAATTTATCGCTAGTTTCGTTGAAGTTAACAGGTCAACTTTTGCGGTTTTCAATGATAGGTCAAATGAAATTCAACATTTTCTTCCTATATGTTCCTCCCGTTGATAAGCAGGTAATTTTATCGCTAAATGTTTGGCGATATAGATACACTGTTTAGAAACAACTAGATCAGAACAGTCTGTCAAACATTCCAGGAGTACAACAAAAACGAATAAGTAAGGAGTAAGCGTGGAAATCCTCTTTGCGAACATTTTGTGGATACGCAGATCATTTTGCTAAGGGTTAATTTTTACGAGTTTGGTGAACTGAAATAGGGGAAATATCACACGTCAAAAAATGCTTTTGTAGGTTTGAATAATGAAGTACTCCGTGTATCCACCAACGGGGATTGTCTGGATTAACGCGCATGCGAACAAACAGTTGCCTACTATTGACAAGAACACAAATGTAGTTAATTTCAGGGCTTTAATTATCTAGGATGTTAGTATTGTAATGAACAAATATGAAACAGTTCATGCTGCTCGGTTGTACCAAATCAGGGATGTGACATGATTGTTGGGTTAATGTTCCAAACTGACGATGTGTGTACAAACCTAGTTGTTCAAAATACTGCATTCACAAGCTCGGTAAGATTTTTAGTCGTTGTAAAACGTCCATCTGGATGAAAACGTGCTGGAAAATACTATAATTACATCAGCGATATGGCTATGTTCGCTTTATATGTATAGTTACGTTCAAAAACTATTCATGATCTACACTGGACTTATTGTTAGTACATTTTCTGGGGAAAACGATCAGGAACATCTGCAGCTATTTCAATTTGTGATCACGGCTTGTCTCAGTAGATTCTTTCAGCGATCGTTTGAATAGGACTGAAAACAAATTAACGTTCACTGCTCACTGACATTGAACTGTCTTGCTTAAGGGCAACACAATATGATGAACTACACATGTTAGATTTTTTGAAGTACGCATGGTAAGATTGTCGTCTTTTGTTTGGTATGATGCAGAACGATGAATCCGTTGAGGCATGTTTGGTTTGTTTGTAGAAAGCCGATCCTTAATTTGCCTTTATTTGTCTTTGCTGTGTGCAGTAAACGATCATGATGAATTTTGTACCACAACTGCACATAAAATGTATTATTTGGTACTGTTTAACACATTCTCCTCTTCATCTGCACCTGATTATTCTAGTGAGTTCATTATGCGTTAAATGTTGGCTATTTTTAGATTTATGTAGAGGTACTCCATTTTGAACGCCTTCTGCTAGGTAATTTGTGTATCCGGTTGATTCACATTCAAGGTGAGATAGTACCTTTATTGTAATTTTATTAAACAGTACCGTATAAATTCCAATCCTTTCGATCGCCTTTTCTGACGTTTTTTGGACTTGGAAGATAGTCCCGTCAACCCGACCGTCTGAATAAGCGTTATTGGAATTGTCGAATACGCGTTACTGAGTGAATTACCCTGAATCGTCAGCAGCTTCTCACAATACATCTAAAAACCATTTTTACGCATTGTTACAAGAACAACAGTAAGTAAATTATGTGCCGAAATACAGTTTGGAATTGAACAAATTCATGGTGAATTGTGCAAAATGCCATGCTAGCAGGTTCATGGAACAAGAACGTCAGGATTGAGTGTTTTTAACCCGTGGTTAAAAAATGAGAATTCCCCGGACGNGTGTAACTACATGTGCCTTAGAGTTCATTCCATGTTAATGTAAGGCCGCTAGTCCCCAAGTGAAGGATAGTCCGCACATACATTCTAAACTGCACTTCATGGGTGTATGGCCGTCACTTGGTCAGTTCTTAAAAGCAAAACTATGCTGTCGCCCGATGGCGCAAGCATCAGAGACTAATATTCATTTCATTGTAAAAAAAGAATTCGGATCAGTTAGCGCATATAGTTCAATCTTGGTAATAAACCTACGTTCAGTAACTCTCGCTGGAAATAAAATATATCTTATATGTCCAGTTGTGTTTTGAAAACTATTGTTATAATGTCTATCTCTTTTAAGTTTCAGCAGTCTCCAACGCCCGTCTGTTTCCGTTTAATAAAAGTTTTATTGTGCGTTGTAAAACATCATTGTCTTGACATAATTTGCAGGTGGTAGGCACTCTAAGAGGTAGGCTAACGGAAACGCTTTGTTGAAATGGAGTCTGAAACTGTCTTAACAGAGAATATAAATAATGTCAATCAAGCTACGACCATCAAGAAATTGGAGCACAAAACCCTAAACCAAGATATATCAATTCATTTTTATTGCCAGTTGAGACCTTCCATGTAGGTAACCTAATACACTATGTTTGGGTTAGCGTCTTGCAAAAGGTTCTGTCCAGTTTTTTCCACCAAAACGCACTTGGTACAATAGACGTAACGTGGCAAAAACGAGATTTTTGTTTTCCACTAATGTTTTAATCTCATTCAAAAGAAATAAGTAAAAGTTTTGCGGAAGATAATTGTTTTCGCTTCCAGTTGTGTAACTGCAATAGAGCACCTTCAAGAAAACATCGATTATCTGCGGAATTATTCACAGATTTGCGTTTATTTAGGCCGAATGCAATAATTAAAGAAAGCCAGCGGCTTGCATGTTTAACTTATCCGCATCAAGTAGAAACACCAGACATATTTTAACTTGTAAGATTATATATGGTACAGGTTCACTGAGATACCTGGTGGGATTTAACTACCAGCCTTTCGAAATCCAAATCAAATCAACGTGCAAGCAAGATCTAGATAGTCCGTATACATTTGATGCTTTGGTGGCAACCACAAAAGAAGGAGAGCTTAGCATTGGAAGTGTTTTAATCGGCATAATGCTTGCAACCTTCTCAAGAATCGATTTGCTATTTTAAGAACTGCCATTTGAACATCTTTTACGATGCTCCTCACTACAGATATCATCTCTGGTTTTTTGGGCTGAGCGTTGTATCTCACAAAGTAAGAAAATGATGTTGGCTCCGGTTACTTATGACAGGTTGCATGTGTCTTAGTTGCCTCACTTAGTCTACTCGTTGTTATTAATATACCGTCTTGTCAGATTGAATGCAAAATCGTCTGAGACACGACCGGTGATGCACGTGTGCTTTTGTTAGATAAAACTAATTCCATGTTACTGTTGCTTTGCTCTATAGTCGGAAGCATAATTTCAGTTTTGGTTGCTCTTTTGATAACTGGTAATTCTTCTCAGTCTATACGGCCTGTTGTGATTAATTTATTAGGCGTTGGTTTGTCGAATCAGCTATCTGTATATAAAGCTTATAGCAGCTCATTTTAGGTTTATCCCATTCTGAACAAACTCTAGAATCCACGCATTTTTTTGCGTGTCATCTTTTATATAACAACCATTTCAGTGTTTGTTGATTGCAAGCAACTGCGAAAGAATGGTAATTTGTAATTAATTCTGCACATTTTCACTAACCTAACCGATAGAGGAACGTAAGAAATACCACAATATTTTGGGAGGTAGCGATCAAGGACCAATGACAATTTCTTTCGACCGTATTGAGGCGGCTACAGTTCCACAAAGAAGCTGTAGAACTAAAACCAAAACGCTGGCTTTTCGGCGCAGCAGAGAAATTCAGGTAGTTATCAACTCGAGGTTAGTATGTTTTAAATGGTTCTAACCACTACACATTTCGATGACTGCCACACTGGTAGTTTGACAGTTCACAAAATGAATGTTATCCCGCCCTGCAAAATCAAACTATAACCATAGATGAAAATGTTCTCTTGAATTATTTATTACGGAGATTAAACAGTCTGCTAGGTTCAACGGTTAACTGATTTTACATGTATTGATCATAACACGTGTGCAGCATGTCATTATTGTTATGGTTCATACACAAACCCCTCCTAAATATGAACCATACCATCTATTGTTGGTTGACTCCAAACTATAACAATGCAGTTTACTGACAGTTACCTATTAGCACCTTCTATTTTGAAACGTTTGTTGGAAACTGTCAAATTTTGCCACACATTGTTCTGATTATGGTCGCTTTTGAGAGGAAACCACAAACATTTTGAAATAACGATTCAGATAAGTAAGAAAAAGCTACTTTTTATTTTTAATAGGGTGATTGTGGCAAGAAACAGATTAGTTGGTAAATAACGGACCGTTTTTGATAGCTGAAGGTTAATAACTGACAGGTATTAGACACTACATCCGGTGAACGGATTTAATACTTCGTTTATCAACATGAATTCAGACGCTGGGTAGAAGAACAGACAAAAGAAAAAGGCAGAACATGCTTTCCAATCAAAATATAAAAAGTTTATGTAGTTGCAGAGAACTAAATCAGGCATGTTACAACACCAGAGGTAGTGTGCTAAATTTACAAACAAACGCAAGTGAAACAGAAACAAAAGTATGCGAGACACGTGCCACTACTTTTATAATGATTGTTCCCTAATAACTGTGGCCCAGATGCACATGAAATTAGCGGTCTTCTCCACGTGCATTGGTATAGAAATGGTATAATCATCCTAACTAAAACCAGCCAACTCGCTGAACAATAACCATAACACAACCGTAAAGAAAAAATCAAGCTGGGACGAATAGCCGATTGAAAGTTAAGAGGAGGGCAGTATTGCACAGACTGCTCTCTAAACGCAAAAAATGTTGTATCCGTGATGAATAAGTAACCCAGACAGTACATGAAATTGTAGCGTCAATTATGAGATTGCCAAAATGAGACGAGTACCGCTGATCGTCATTAACTTCAGAGATGAAATTTAGGCCGCCAAAATTGACTAATCGTCATTCATCACAATATCTTCAGGCATCGAGTCTGAGAGTTTTTGAAGGGGTGTTAATGTCACCCGTAGTCATGTCCAACCTTACGATTTACAGAACGGAATGTGTAGTCAACTCTGCAAGATGGTAAAAAAGTACATTTTTGTACCGACGTCAACTCTGAGAATAATTCCGAGATTAATTTTTCGAAACTTATGATTTTTATTGCCATGAGTTAGTACAGACACGAATCTCTGCCAACACGACGAAATCATTGCGCGGTTAGTCCTTCAGGGGTGATGCATACGTGGTTGTCTAAATCGCCGAAATGTTCAACGTATCTTATATTACCCGCGGGTTGTGATTAAGCTAAGCGAATTTTATCCCAATTATGCTTTATAAAGGAGACATCACACCTCTGGGCGGGCCTTTCGAGGCTGTGTTTATTACATCTTCAAGTAGAATGATGAAACAGAGCTGAAAATCAGATTGTTCTCCGATTTTTTCAGGCACCAAAACAGGAAGTTAGCGTGACGACGGTTACTGATGCTGCTTTATAATCCTTGTCTTTTTTCAATCATGGACACAGAATACGGAATACGAGAATCACTAATGAAGCTGTTTTGGTGCAGTGGCTTGGGAAGACTGCACTGTTTCATTTGTCTGCAGACTACAGAATGACAAACTGTGCTTCGTAGGTTATTTTTCACCCCTCGGAGTCAAGGATCAAGAATGTAGAAATCTTCTGGCTCGCTCTCGCCAGATTGAGAGTGTGGTTTTTTTTCTATGGCTTACATTGTTCTCGAGGCTTAAGCCGCGCCGCGCCACAACGTGGGGGCTAATATGCTCGGTTGGCATGTTGGTGCTTATAAATGGAGATCTGCTTCTGTTAGTGCGGTGAGGACAGAATTAATTTCAGAATGTAGGTTACTCGTCTGGAGATCATCTCACAGGCTTCGTTAATCACTCCTGCGAAGAGTCTAGGCGTGTGAAAACACCAATATAGGTGAAAGGTTAAAAGACCCTAGCCAAAATCCAACGATTGTCCTTATACTGGCTCAACTCACAGCAAAATTTCCAATTAGGCGTGTTCTTCTGGCTAAACACAATCTAGTCCAGTGAAAAGCTCAGCTTAACATTTTCTAATACAGCTGGATTATACCTCAAGTATACGTCAGGCTATTTGGGCTTGCTTCGTGAGGCATCAGATAAGCGACCAAATCTTCTTGCCATACGCTTTGCGGTATTTTTGTGCAAAACCTTCCTACCTGTAACCGATGACATTTCCAGCTGCCAACTTTGGTCGTACTAATTCGAATTCTGTAAGCAGCCAGTTAGAGAGTTGTTCTATACAACAATGGGCAACTCTGTCTGCACATCCTTAGCTAAAACCTTCGGAACGGTTGTTGTCTCGTAACTGATTGGTCATCAGCGACTGACTGGGCATGGAAGCTACCCATAATGATTGTAAGCGATTTGTCCAGCGGTGTATGGATTACATATGTAGACATGATACGGGTTGAATAATTAAAATATGATGCATTTGGTATGTCTAGATGCTTTTATCTTTTAATGGCGCTGACTGAAAAAGTAGTTGCTCTCGAGCTTTCCTCAGCTATATTACAGTGACGCAGGTCACTCAAAGTAACCTGTTGAACAATATTTCCTTGAAAATTGCTAAAATTATTGAAATAAATAGCTGTCTGCAGAAGAGATTTGGTGAGAAATAGAATACTATCAGAGAAAGCTATGATTTTGTTGTGGACTTATTAGGCCAATAAGTCATGCAGCAGCTCATCTAAGAGAATGAAATAAGTGGTTATGGCTTTTAAGACTTGCATATAGACTGGTCATCGTACGGTTATTCAGGTTGAAGTTAAATTATAACTGAAGCAAGCTCATCCACAGAACGTAACAAATTTACTCGCAAGCAGCAACAACAAACCAAATTTTAACTATTTGCATGCGTGACTGAAACACTGGTTTGTGAATACACTATATGGAACCCAGATGTTTATGGTTGTCGATTTTTTATTATCTTACTTAAAGGTGTTATTTACCTACAAGTACTTCCAGTTAATTGTTCCCGTTTGTGAACCATAAGCTCTATGTTCACTGGCTATAAGAAACACATATTTGCCTCCATAAAACTCTCACGTGATTTTAATGTTGAAACTTAATGCTGAAAATCTCAATGACGGTCACGACAGGTCGCGCAAAGTAGCCATGACGAGTTGCTAACTTCACGGGATATTAACGGTCCTGTGGCAAAGTAAACATTCAACTTATTTTGCCATTTTAATCTGAACTACAGAGTAAGTTAGAACCGCGGTATGTTTGTGAAACCCATCTGTTCAAACAGAGTAAATGGAAGTACGCAAAATCAGTAACACCGCGAAGGACAATTGAACGTTTGTCTTTAATAATGCTCAACAAAGGGCTGCGATTTGTTTAGAAAGTTTGCGAGGAACAAGAGGCAAAATGCTTGCGGTGTGTGTGTATGCCTGCTAGCCAGCCAACATTTAGGAAAACAGCAACATTGTAATTGTTCACCGTATGCATAATTATCAAAGTTACTAAGGAAGCATCTAGGTTACCTACTTAACGTGGCTATCCCAAATTTGAGGTAGTATGACTGTTTGACTTGATGTTGCTAGGACGGAATAAACTAAAATGTTCATTGAAAATGAAACGGCCTCTAAGTTGCTCGGTGAGTGGTAATGGAAAGCACTAATTAGATTATATTAGACATTGGGTCACGTTTATGCATCTCATCAAAAGAGCAGAAAGATATACATTGCGAAATACGCACGTTTTGGTTGTCCCCAACAGTCAATCATAAAGAATATTCACTTACGTAGGCGTAACGCATAACAACAAAACGGTAAAAAACGAGCGTCACATGAATGCAATCAGGTGATAAACGGTTTCAACTACCCGACAACGAGATTTATTGCGTCAGCAACTTCTGCCAAAAACAGCCGGTGCGTTGCTCATTATCAGCCATACATAAGAATATAATTGCCTTTGAGTTCATAAAAATTGTAGAAAGCTGTCACCATATGCATAAATAACGGTTTGCTTTGAACAGTTGAATAATGGAAGTTATTGTACAAGCATTCAAGTAACTTATTCTTGATGCCAATTTTTTTATAGAGGTGTTCTGATTATGAGCTTTACCAGTTGCGTCTTCCTAAAAATATGAGTAGATGGTAGTCACCGTACGACCGTATTACTATGCTCGGTATTGAGCTATCGGACGAATGTCACACTACATTTCACTTAGCAGCCACAACAAATGTTCGGTATATTGAGTTTTTAAAGAATATGCTTGTCATGTTTATGCAGTTTACAAAGATTGTCATAATGCTATTACCTCGTAACATGTTATTCAGCTGCATTGCTCAACAAGATTAACAGACCGAAACGTTTCAAGGTAAACGGGTAGGTATTTCCATACGAAAACATTCTGAAAATCTGAATATTACATGATTGCGAGTGATGCAAAACATGAAGGAACCCAATTAATCCCTTTAAATTTATTGTCAATATGCTTCCGTACATTCCTGAGTTAAACATTTATTGCTCCACGTGAACTTCTTGACTTCATCCTGAACGGCTGCAAAATGCTGATGATTACGACACAGCACACGTTCAGTCCAACGTCCTTCAACAACTGATAATTAAGTTATGCCCATACTGGTGAAAAGGATTACATATTAAGTGAATCACTGAGGTTTTATTGTTCATCCTGCCTGACTAAATAATGGTCCATGATTTATCTATTCGTTAATCTTTGCACGAAAATATATATCAAGTCATTTTGAAAGTCGTAAGGCGATGCTTTTGTAACAAGGCATTGAAACGGTGAACAGGTCCATAGAGCACAACCCCACACGCATGTCATACACATCTATATGATGAAATATCATTATTAGATGTATCGCAGATGCGCCGCAATTATTTTGGCCAGTTAGTATTTCTCGATCATCTGATTAAAGTTTACGAGGGATAACAGAAGAAGATTGTCAACAGATAAAGTGGCAACAAGTTGAAAAATCGATAACTGTTTGCAAAAATTAGTTCAGTCGGGGAGAATAATGGTACCAGTGAGGGATGAGACTGGTCATTACAAGGCACACTGTGACGTACCAAGTGTAAATTCGGAGTCTTTCAGCTCAGACAATTGCTTAACAAAACAGTTATGACACCCGTATTCGTTTTGGAATTTCCTCGGAGGAAAGCTGTTATTAGTTGTAGTCTTTGCACACAACAGATCATTCCACACAGCGTTTTCTCCTGTTAATTGCATACAATTTTGAAACGGAAATGGTTGGTGTGTTAGCTCTGCTAAGAATTACTGCGTTTTACTTATGCACTAATTCCAGTTTAGTCAGAAATAGATTACATTAATCACTGCGAACACTGGAGAGCGTTATTTTATTATTGCGTGAGACAGCGTTATTTTACCAAGTCCTAAATACTTATAAAGAAGGTACCCAAAATACTGACATGGTTGAACATATTGGGGAGAAGAATAAACGAAAACCTGTTAGAAATAAAAATGTCACAATTTGAAACTTGGTTGGTGAACCGGAAATGTATGATTGACCAGGACTTGACAATATGGAAGACTTCAACAATTAAAATCCATTTCAAAATTCGCATTAGTGTAAGATCAACCAAAGGATTGACCAGCTAGAAACAGATTGAAGCTGTTTACAAAATAAAGAGTGGCAAATACTTGAGTGTGAGTAAGATGAACATCGAAGATCGGCAAACGTAGGCACATTTGGTAGCAAATTAAATTTCCAAGTTTATGAGTTCACACATTGAGTACTGCCTTACGTTGGATTGACTGCTCTGTACCTGCTTATATTGTTGTTGTAGTAAACCGCTTTCTCGTATTATCATCATTCTGTTAGACGACAAACGCAACGCACCCTCCATTTCATTTCGGATTACGCCATCCGTTATACAGCATATAGAAGTTCGTAAAATCAACGCATATCTAAAAACTATATTTAAGGGCCTATGCCTTTCTGGTCTACAGTGCTTTTTAACAATTTGTAATAAAACCCTTAATATTATGCTTTTCCAATATGATGAGGCACGTCCTTTGTTGGACGCTTGTAGTTGCCGTTTATTCCGATTAACTTGAATCGCTTGGTTGGTTGTACTGCGCTGTAATATAAAGGAGGATATTGAAAAAATGATATATGGAGATATCCGTGTCAACTCACCTCGCGACCGGCTAATTGAGGTTAACCAAATAAGAGCAAGTTGCTCAAAATAAATTAAGTGCTGCGTTGGATTTGTACATGAAATCTCAATGCATAGCTGACGCCCAAGGATTTCTGGCAGAAATTCCAAAGTACGCATTCATGTCATGTGAAATCTAGAACAAGCGTCACGCTGACAAGTTGACTCAAAAGCTAAACTGTGTAATGTGTTGAAGATTATATATGTCAACATTTCTTACAGCAAACCATGGTAGCTAGCATATACCCATGCTACAGAAGGTCGTATTTCTTTCTCAATACTAACAAAACATTTTCAGCTACACACGGAAGAACTGAGTCAGCAATACAATGAGAATTCACTGCGTATGCTGTCAACCAGTTCATGTTTACCTGATCAAATACTACTGGTCATTGTAGGTTATATGTGCCACTATGAGACAAATGATATACGCATTGTAGTTCCTAATAATCCGTAAATTTTATTGTTCTTCGGTCCTAATAAACTGTAGTTTTGTTGTGGAGCCATCCAGGCTCCATAGGAACAGCTGAATTGAAGCGAGAAAAACGGTTCTTCAAGGCACGCAGATATCATGAATAACATCTTGGAAGTAGTAGTGAACTATAATACACTGTTCAGTTATCAAGCGTGTTCAACCGAAATATCTTCCGAAGAGCCCAGGTGCACAAGTGGATTTCGCCTCTACGCTTTGTACTATATAACGCCTTTTGGCATTATGTTTGAGGATGAAAGCATTGCATTTTTTCAGGGAAATTAGCAGCGTTCAAATGGCTTTGTGTGTGTTGTTTCAAGTGTCAGGTATTTTTCATGAAGAATACACCCTTTGCTCGCTGTGCGGATGTGAAACATTGATCATATTCAAACTGCAACCTAAAACATGCCCGCAAAAGTAATGCGTGCAAACACATCACCTCCTTTGCGCAGTGGTAATTGGCCGAACTGAATTCCGACATGGACAAACCACATCCGATCATAACTTGACGACCGGATACATTCATAGTAACCTCGCCGTTTGCACCTAGTGAGAAGCGGTATATAACTTAAAGAACACACAACAATGATCGCGGTCGTCGCATTCCTGAAGACGTTTTAGTCGGCTCCTTCTTGAAAGGAGCACCAGACTCGCGTTGCGCAGTTATTAGAACGTTACAGCAATGTATAATCTTCTCGTGATCAGAAGGAGAAATCATGCCGTTTTCTCGTGAGGCAACGATACTGACTCCTTTGTCAGTGGCTTTGGATTTGGCAAACTGAATTATCACATCGGAACGTTCGCGCACATTCGCTTGCAAATTATGTTCGGATTGCTTGATATCCGGATTGCCAGATGA